>OMNM01018487.1:0-14274 GCA_900302745.1 Parablennius parvicornis | reverse complement strand
TTTTTCTTCCATGTTTTCTCGAGAGAAACTGTTGATGAATTTGCTGTGTGTGTGTGTGTGTGTGTGTGTGTGTGTTTAGGCTGGAGACCCAGGAGGACTATAATCTTTGCCAGTTGGGATGCAGAGGAGTTTGGACTTCTGGGATCTACAGAGTGGGCAGAGGTACAACAACAAATACATCCAGGACACACTCATAAGTTTGCGCACACACACACTCACACACACTAATTCCACCCTCCATGATCCTCCTCAACAGGACAACGCGAAACTGCTGCAGGAGAGAGCCGTGGCCTACATTAATGCAGACTCTGCCATTGAGGGTGACCATGTTTATGAATTTAATGTCTTTTATAGTACCTGCTTTGTTTACACTGACCCTATGGGACTTTCAGTATTATAAGAAAAGAAAAAAAGATAAGGTGTGTTGTTCAATTTCAGGCATGTATACTCTGAGAGTGGACTGCACTCCGTCTCTGCACACGCTGGTGTATGATCTCACAAAGCAGGTGAGATGAAACAACACGACTCATTTATTGCTTCAAAGAAAACCTGCATTTCATGCATTCTCTTAACTTATACTTCTATCTCCTATCACATAGATAACCAGCCCAGAAGAGGGGGAAGAGGGAGTTTCTCTTTACGAGAGTTGGCATAAAAGGGACAACTGGACAAACGACCGCAACGCCCCCAGGTGCAAGGCCACACAACCCCAAACTGACCATAACAATTACAAAACGTGTATTAAAGACAATCAAATTCAAAAAACTATAAGCCTGTCTTGTGCCTCAGTTCTTTAATGAGCTGTTTGTTGTTTAATTCCGAATTGTGACGAATGTAGATTTTTTTTATATAGTACATAGATTAAACAGTATATAAGTTATTTTAAAACATTTGTAAATTGATCTATCTTCCTTGTTTAACTGCAGGATCAGTAAACTTGGCTCAGGCAGTGATTTTGAGGCCTATTTCATCCGTTTGGGAATAGCTGCAGGCAGAGCCAGATACACCAAGAATAAGGTGAGACAACACTCGTGTGTATCTATCTCAGTGTGCTTGATATCAATTTGTGTCATTGCATAATTTAATTGTAATATCATTTAGTGCATATCTGGACAATATGAATGTTAATTTCCAATTTTCTTGTTCTGTATTTCTCTGTATCACTGCTGTTATGTCCCATGTGTTTACCTCTTTAGTATGTCATCTTGCAGTGTCATATATGTCAACGTAATTGAAATGAATCACTTCAAGTATTTGCAGTTTGATTTTGTGAAATCATAAGGAAGTGAGCAGCTCTCAAATTGTTTTTCCATTCAGAAACTGGAGCGATACAGCAGCTACCCAGTGTATCACAGTGTGTACGAAACGTTCGAGATTGTGGAGAAGTTCTACGACCCTTCCTTCAGGAGGCTTCGTGCGGTGGCCCAGGTGAGAGGGGGTCTCGTCTTCCTATTGGCCGATTCCCAGTTGCTCCCGCTCGATGCCAACCAGTATGCAAATTCACTGAGGAAATACGCGCAGAGCATCTCGCTGCTGGCCCAGAGCAATCCGGACGAGATGGAGACGTACGAGGTGTCATTCGGTGAGTTGACACTGACCCATCAGGCAACATCTGAAACCATCCACAGAGTGTACACATTTCACAATTCTATTGTTTTTTTTTTTTTGTTTTGATTTTTTGTACAGATTCCCTGTTTTCTGCAGTTCAGAATTTCACAGATGCAGCCAGAGATTTCCATGATCGTCTTCAGTCACTCAACACAGCAAAGTACTTGATTTTAACGCTACGAACCATCAAAAGAAACATCGAAAAGAGTCGTGTGTGAAAAGTAGTTGGGTGTAATTTGTACGCGTGCATCAGCCCTCTGCAGGTTCGTATCATGAACGATCAGCTCATGTATTTGGAGAGAGCCTTCATAGATCCTCTGGGCCTACCTGGCAGGCCCTTCTACAGGTCAGTAACACACATTTTCTGATAAGACACAGTGGTTACCATATACATACTTTGTAATAAAACTTAAATTAATTTGGTGGGCAGATAAAACAATAGAAGGGACTTTTTTATTTGGTCAGTTTGTATAAGGAATAGACAAGTATTTGATCTGCGAAACAGTCAGTAAATTCCTTTCCATAACACTCCCCCGTTCCTGTCGTCTCTCCTCTGTTGCAGGCATGTGATTTTTGCTCCAAGCAGCCATAATAAATATGCTGGAGAGTCTTTCCCTGGGATCTATGATGCATTGTTTAACATTGAGAGCTCGGCCGACCCACAGAAGGCCTGGGAAGAAGTGAAGCGGCAAATCGGCATAGCGGCGTTCACGGTCCATGCTGCCGCCATGACCCTGAAACCACCTGCATGATCCTCAGTACCAAAACATCGTTACTGGGACAGTTTGTGGCTGCCTGCAGCACACGTACAATGATCAATGTAAATATAGTTTGTTTTTGATGGTTCATGTGTTGTTATATTGGACTTTGTAATAAGCGGTACAAAACCCACAAATAAATCAAATCACTGTAACACATGTAAGCTGAAATGAAAATCTCAACCCTACTGAACGACTGTGGGCTCTTCTTAAACAAGAGATTTACAGTGGAGGAAACGGTACACCTCTGTGGACACTTTCCTAAGAAGTTGTCAACAAGTCAAGAAACAGACATGGAGGGAAGAGTTCTGGAGGTAACTGGAAAGGTGGGTGTCTATAAACTCTTTATTTGTTCGGTTCATATAATTATTTTTTGCTTTTAGGAAGCCAAGTCAAGATTATTGTCATTATGTGTGACATTTTCCCTTGATTACATGATTCTCTTCAACATCCGGTTCATCGGTGCAGTTAGTGAGATTTTTTACTAATTCAGCGGTGCACAACAGGAATAAGAACATTTTGACATACTGAATTATTAGTGTCACATTTAGAGTTTTTCACAGTGAAAAAAAATATTTAAAAACGTTGTCACTGTGAGTAAGCCACTCATGTGTCAGTAAAACTGCTTACATCAGTATACAACCAAATCAATGTTTATAGCAACAGCATTCAGTTTAAGACGTAAAAGCATACGGATCTAAATTTAAAAAGGCAACTCATTGCAGTTAATCATATAGTAAGGACGCATGTTTTTCATGGGTCAAGCCAGGCAAATTTTTTTTATAGAACATCATTCAAACACAGGGCAATTCAGGGTGCTTTACAAAAACATTTAAAGAAATTAAAGAAGCACCAAAAAGCATCACAAAGAAATATATTAATGAAAGAAAAACATTAAAGCTTTAAAAGAAATGAAAGAAATACATTACAGCAAATAATGAAACTTTATCAGTTGTGCCATTGTTGAACTTCGAGCTGCAGCGGCCTGCAGTCAATTCCAGGTAAATAATGATGAAGGCAGGCTGCACATGCGCACGCACACACGCACACAGTTTCTGCACAGTTTCTGACACACCCGGAGTAAGCCCACCAAGCCCAAAGAGTTTTAATAAGTGAAGAGCTCAAATTTAGTATTGTCCATTATACCGAAATACAGAGAGCACAGAACATTCAATGGTGAGATAACCAGAAAGAAAGAAAACAACTCCTCTGTTATTTCTGTGCAAAAAAAATTGTTCTTTTTTTCTTGAGATGATAAGAGTCTGACTTCCACTCATAGATCTTGCTGAGTCATCTCTCTAAGACACTCCTTCAGATTTTCCCGCCTGTCTTGTTGCGCAGTCTCGATAGTCTTTCTCAGCAGCTGCGCCGCCTTGTCTAGTCCGTCCACTTTTGGGATATTGTGGGGGAACAGGAAACCGCGGAGATGGCGATCGTGGCAGTCCTCGTTAAGTAATCCGCACAGGAAGCGCAGGAACATGTCGTACTGGCCCAGAGGGGAGTTAAGGGTTTGCGTCAAAGCACGCTTGAGTAGACCTTCGGCTGATTTGGGTTGGTTTTTGATGGTAAAAACTTTGGACACCTGCCCATTTCCTGGATCCAGAATGTACTTGGACCCTGTGCGAAACACGGTGAAGACGTACAGAGCAGCCAGGAACTCCTGCAGCAGAGGAGACAGACATTATTCTTGTGTGTGTGTGTGTGTGTCTGTGCCCTTATAAATGTATTATTTGACATACATTGTAATATATTATTTTCACAATATATTATAAGTTGTAAATACATAGAATTATATATTGACAATATATAATACAATATAGCATATATTCATGTAATATATTGCAATATATTGCAGAATATACAAATGATTGCCGCTTTCCATATATTGCAATATATTCTCATATATGAGAATATACGGTTTAATACATTGCATAATATTTTCCAATACACTGCAATATATTCTTGTTTCGTAAGGGTGTGTGTGTTTGTGCGTCTGTGTGGCATCGCTTATCTGCTTTTATCACAAAAGTTTAAAAAAAATTTTCTTAAAAGTCCCAACAAGATGAAAAACAATGCATTTTTTCTTAAATTTTCATCCCATGGGCCTGTATTGACAATGTCAATTTGTGGGAACTGCTGTAGACCCGGTCATCTGAAGCAACTATCGATGTTCAAAAGTTGAGCAGAAAGAAAGACAAACCATTGATCTTCTATCCAGACTGTTCTGTCGTCTTTGACATCACTGGATCATTGCAAAAAAAAAAATCATTTACTTGAATAAAAGTACATTTAGGTAAGTAACTAAGTTTAGTTTAGGTTCTGAAATGAACTCGAATACAAAAGTACAAATAAAGTAGTACAAAAAAAAAAGTACAATCTAAAATCTATGACCATCCTCGTTAAGGCTAAATGCTTTTTATGAGTCATCTATGGCTGAACCACGTCCGTGGACACAGCAGGTTAATCATCAGTAATGACAGAGACCTTGATTCAACTCGAATCATAGTCAGGAACTAAATCATCTTCTAAATATAAAGTAAAACCCAGACAAGACTTTATATAAAACCCCATGAATTCATTTCAAACTTTCATCCTGGAAGAACTCGTACTGTATCTTTGAAATGGACACTTAAAAGTCTTTAAAAAACAGGAGTAGAAACTAAGTGTAGATTTGTGTAAAGTTTTCCCCCAAACAAATGCAAGCAGTACAAGAAGCTGAAAATCTCGTTAAGTGGAATAATAAAATCTAAATGGTTTGTTTCTTCCAACCATCATTTTGTGACTCCACTTTGTTACTGCAGCGGTGTAAAAAAAAAAAAAAAAAAAAATCCACTAAAACAGGAAAATGACAATAAAAACAACAAAATAGAAGGTGTTAGACCTGGAAATCGACGTTAAGAAAGCAGAACTGTCTCCGTCCATCCGACGCTGCAGCGGGCAGCTCGGTACACATCCCAGACAGCACCGTCACCTCGGTGGGATTCAGGCCGTACTGCTTCACATCGTCTTCGCAGAACACAGTGATGTTATTCTCCAGCATTGTTAAGGCCATCTGCCCGATCTGTAGGAGCAGATTCTTGTCGTCGGCTGACCAGTCCTGAGAGGAAACACATTAGTGAATAAAAACGGTGGCGTCACCATGTGGACGGACGTCACACGGTCCTCCTTTAAAGGTTGACACATCAGCTAGTGCAGAGTTGGGGGGGGGGGAATACAAAACACCCCCAGAGTGTCTAACAAGTCTTAAAAATAATAAGATATAGAATATTAACGTGGCTAAGACTGAGCAGTTGACATTTAAGGGTCAAGAGGTTGACATGGTTTGGACATGTGGACAAAGGGGTGCCAGAGACGCAGCTGCAAGGCAGGAATAGAAGAGGCAAACTTCAGAGAATGTTAAGTGATCTTGAGAGCGTTGAAATGTGCCTATAAATATCATGCATTATTATTAAGGTCTAATTTTGTATGCTCTTATATTTCATATTGAATAAGAAAATAGAAACACATTAAAGTCGAGATTTTTTTTTTCTCTGTGAAAAAAAAAAGATTCCATCCATCCACATGTCATCGCATGTTACTACTTCTGCAAAATGCATTGCAGGCGGTTTAATGAAGAAGTGAAACAACGTCTGAGAACAGACTTTAACCCAGAAACACCAGGCAGTTCTCATCAGAATCACTTTGCAGAGACAGTGCAGCCTGCAGCTCTAACTGACAACGCCCCCGATCCCGGAGTGCGTATAAAATGTATTATTACAAAACAAGGACATCCTGTGTAAAATCATATGTCCATAAGCAGTAAGCAACACCTATATAGTCAGAATGAAGTGATTTAATGTGATTTTTTTTTTTGGCTCCACGAGCAAATGACGATGGATGGACAGACTAATGGAAGCTTCCAGTTTGTATTAAAGAAAAAAAAAAAAAGAAACTTTCCTCTGTGGAAAAAAAAAAAATCTCGACTTTGACTTTTGAAATTTTTTCAAAGTAGATGAGGATTTTTTTTTCTTCAGCTCAGATAATTTTTTTTCCTTCAGTAGCCCTAAAAAAATCTCCACAACGATTTTCGACTTTTTTCTGAAGAGCATGAGGTGTTGTTTTTTTTTTTCAACCTCCGAATTATTTTTTTTCTTCAGTGGCCCTAATCCTCCTCCGTATTTAATGAAACTACTCAGGAACAGCTGCTATAAAATCCCGACTCTCCTCACAACTCATTTTTACATACAAGCTTGTTCTGGAACTGTCCGTAGTAGAACTGGAGCCTCCGGTTCATCTGGACCATCATGAGGTTGATATGAAAAGGTGTGAGTCTGGGACGATGTTCCCCAAAGTTCCGGTACTGGAAGGCTCGCTTGAACACGGTGAACACCATCCAGCAGACGAAGGGGTGCCGAGCAAGTCTGACCAAGGCCGGCAGGCGCTTGAAGTACGTCACGATCTGCTGATTCAGCTCCGGACACTCAGGCCGTTTAGAGAGGAAGTTCTCTTTCATCTCATCACTGGAAACAAATCAACAACAAACATAAAAACGAAACTATTATTTTACCACGAACACATAAAAAGTAAATAAGGTAGAAATATATTATCATATTTTCCGTACTATAGAGCACACCTGAATATAAGCCGCACTGGCAAAATATAAAAAGAAAAAAAAAAAAAGTACATATATAAGCCACACTGGACTATAAGCCTGCAGGTTCACAGCGCTGTGTGTGTGTGTGTGTGTGTGTGTGTGTGTGTGTGTGTGTGTCAGACTGGCAACCGGTGGAAGATGGAAGAACTGTGCTGAAATAAAATCTTGCCCCACCAAGTATTGACAGAATTGCCACTGATCACAACCAGACGTCCATCTTCCACAGCGCTTGATCCAATCTGAGGTTACGGCATGCCGGGCCACTAGTTGGCGCTCTGTTTTTGTGACACAACCACAAAAACTGCAAGATGTGAACATATGTCTCGTGGCCATTCTTCATCCTCTCATTTCTTTGTTTCTCAGATCTTTCAATGAATGCGCAAAAACTTTTGCATCTTCACTTGAACTTGCTGCTGTGGAAACAGGCCCTTCTTACCTGAGGCCATTCCGATATCACCATCACCCCATGGAGGTGCTGCGTTTGTCCCCCGGGGGAAACATGTCGAGCCCTTCAGAACCCGCTCCCAGTTCAAAGCATCCCTGACTCAGCCGTCCATCTTCATCACACTCACAAAAGTTAGTCCAGAACAGGGAAGCAGGGCAACAAAGGGAACATTAAACAATGGGAGGATTTAACTGGCCCTCGTTCGTTCCCACTCAAAATTCTCGGAGTGCGAGTGTCCCGGGCAGCCGCGGAAACAAAGGAGCAAGTGTCTCCCTGCGACTCAGAGCGACATCTCAGCACTCTCGCCTCCAACAGGCCCAAATATGACGGCCTACCGGCTCCAGCTGCTGCTCCGGGCCCGTTCAATCCCGGCTCTGTCTCGGAGGCCGGCCTCGTCTCCGGCTGCGCTCAGCCTCACGCCCGTGGGCGGAGCAGCAGAAATGCAACCGATGCCCACTTGAGAAATACCAGCACGGAAACTGGCCCTGGGATCTTAAGAGGTGGTGAAGTTGGCCGAGTGACGGATTCTATCTTCACAGAGCGTAGAAGTCATCTGAAGAGAATCAGCTTCAAGAAATAAAACCCCATTTGTAAAATTATTTATAATTTATATTTCATAAAAGTTTTGTATTTGGGCAACATTTTAAAAATGATGTCCCGTTTCCATGCATATGGAGCCTGGCATGTAACAACCACCTGAATTGCGATAAATTATAATGTAATAAAACTCCAAATGTAATAAATGGTGAATAATGTAACTGAGCCCAAAACTTGAAATCATTATAATTCTACATTATAAGACAGGCAAAATATTTACCCCTAATATTGTAATAATTTTATTACTAACAAAATGAGTCAATGATTTATGGTTTGGTCTTGAACTGCTTCAATTTGAATAACACTGAAAGAATGAGCTCTAAGAGTGTTTATATTTGTTTATATGTATATCCTCATACAGTTTATATTCATGCATGACATTGCCCAAAATCATTCATAGTCTTCTGTTCTCTATAATCTGTAATCTATTACTCCAATCATCAGTACAAAATAATATATGAGCCTTAAATATATTAAGATCACATTTAAATTCTTGTTAAATCCAGTTCCCGTTGTCTTGTAAACAAGACACCTCAACAAAGGTTTTGCGTTTTCACTTGAAACGTCGCCGTGTGGGCGGGGCCTAAGTCTTACTAGATGAGAGGTTGTGAGTCAGAAACTCCAGCGAGCTGAGAAAAGAGTCCAACCAGCGAATCCTCACATCCTGTTTCATCATCTCGAGCGGCGGCAGAGCTCATTAACACTCTTATAGCGTCAACGGAAACATCCAAACGGCCACTTCAATCTAAACGTGACATCTGGAGATTTACAAGCAGTCATCAGTACGGCAGGTGATTCCAGCCCCTCCTTCACCTGTGGCAGGTGATTATCAAGCATGTTGGCGTGAAGCAGTTACGTGTCCAGGAGTGACTCGGGGAAAACGCGAGGTCGGTGCCGAGGCAGCACTTCTATAAGCCTAATCGCTCTGAGCCTCGGAGACCAGGAGGATTTATAGAAGCGTGAAGGAAACACAGGGAGAGAAGTGAGGAAAATCAGGAGGAAACAGAGCAGAGCTTCAAATTAAAAGTCCCGCGTGACGTACAGTCAGACGGCTATGAAGCTGTGCCGAGTGAAGAAAACACAGAGGGTCGAGTTCATGGTGTTTAAATGTATAATATTCATTTCAATCCTCTTCATTTCCTCGAATGGATGTTAAACAGCCAACTTCTCAAAGAGGAAAAACTAAACTTTGTTTTGTGGTCGCCGACTGTTTTAAAATGGTTTCAAGGATTCAAGGAGCTTTATTGTCGTTTTAACACACATGTAGGCATGAGGTAAAAACTAGCAAGACACGATACAATAACAATTAATGAATTAATTAAATTAAATGACTAAGTATAAAATAGAGTGCCAAAATAAACTAAGAAGTATATAAATATAGAGACACAACCGAGAAGTTAAAGTGACAACTGTGCGTTGTGTGATCCGGCTCTTAATGCTCCGCAGCCTCCTGCCTGATGGGAGAGGTGGAAAACAGAGCATGTGCAGGGTGAGTGGGGTCCTTCGGGATGCAGGACGCCCGTTTCCTGCATCTGGTAGTCTCGATGTCGGGAGGGGTGGATAGGCTGCAGCCCAGTCCTCTGTGCAGCTTTTACCACCGTCTGCGGAGCCACTTTCTCTGCTGCCGAGCAGCCGAGCAGCACGATGGTGGTGGAGGACAGGACGCTCTCCACCACACATCTATAGAAGGAGGTCAGGCCTGAGCTTCCCAGTCCGACGCACCTCAGCCTCTGAAGTAGAGGCTCTGATGTGCCTTCCTAATCAGGCAGAACATGTTGGTGCTCCAGGTGAGGTTGTGGATCCTCAGAGACTGTGGCCTGTCTGTTAGGAAGTCCAGAACCTAGTTGCACAGGGTGGAGCTCAGTCCAAGTGGATCTAGCTTCTGAATCAGGGTCTGTGGAATAATTGTATTAAAAGCTGATGTGAAAACCACAAAGAGCAGGCGAACATTAGAGGCCTTGTTCTCTAAGTGGCTGAGGGTTGTGTGGACCACGGAGGAGATGGCGTCCTCTGTGGATCGGTTTTTCCTGTGAGCATACTGGTGCGGGTCCATGGTGACGTCGATGGAGTCCTTAATGCTGGTCATGACCCGTCTCTCAAAGCATTTCATGACCACAGGGTGACGGCCGATAGTCATTCAGACCTGTCACTGTGGACGTTTTGGGGGAGGGGACGATCGTGGCGGTCTTCAGGCAGGTGGGGACTGCCGCCTGTTTGAGAGAGGTGTTGAAAATGTCTGTAAGCACCTCTGTGAGCTGGTGTGCAGAACCCTTCAGTATCCCGCCCCCGCGAGCTTTCCCCGACTGCTGGTCGCGGTCCGCACGGAACAGAAGCCGGCCGTCTGGAAGGCTGAGTCCAGCATGTTGTCATTCAGCCAGGTTTCAGTAAGACAAATCACCGCACAGTTCCTCATCTCACTGGAAGCCCCCAGACTCAGTCGAACCACGTCCATCTTGTTGTCCAGGGAGCGGACATTGGACAGGAGCAAGGACAGGATTGGTGCTTAGAAGGTTCTTTGTTGTAATCCCTCCTCCTTTCTTTCGTGTTCCATGTGATCTGTGTGCAGCGGCAGGTTTCTCTGCAGGCCTCCGACCTCCCGCCGTCCAGAAGACACAGAAGAGTTGATCACAAGTGACACATTCAGGTGAGTCACCTTCACCTCCTTCCCTCACGTCACATTCATGCCCTCAAAGTTGCTTCACAGGCCACTGACCCACTTCCTTGTCGACAGAGACACAAAAAAACCCACGTCATTCAACCTGCCAACAATCGGAATCCTGAGTTTTAGTTGATGCGGATTGTTTTTAATTAGACGTCTTTGTTTGATTTGTTGATGATTCAAACTTAATTTAGTTTGACTTTTCAGTACGTTTTGCGTAAACTACGTCTTTCTCTACACAAATAGAAACAAAACAAAATAAGCCATGGCCGGGGAAAGTAACTGTGGCGTCAGAGCTTACCACTGCAACACCGCGCCATCCGTGACAAGGGGATTAAATAGAAGAACGATGATTCTTCTCAGAAGGGTAAATTGCTGTGGCACTTTACAGGAACGAAAAAAATGGAAAGAAATAAACAAAATATTTCTAACCTGAAGTGTAACTTGAGTCTTTTCTCATT
The DNA here is from genome assembly GCA_900302745.1 of Parablennius parvicornis. Lineage (NCBI taxonomy): Eukaryota > Metazoa > Chordata > Actinopteri > Blenniiformes > Blenniidae > Parablennius > Parablennius parvicornis. The sequence goes on along the minus strand of OMNM01018487.1, from coordinate 3,113 downwards.
TAATGATGTTATCAAACACAAGCTAGCAGGAAAACAAGCGTGAAAGAAGGAGAATGTTCATTCTTTGTTTCAATTTTTCTTCGTCTGAACTCAGACTGACATGGAAATTGTTTTCATTAATGTAAAACTTCTAATATTCAAACATAAAAAGACTGAAGCAGATTTTTTTTGTTTTATTCCTAAACGATTAACATATTTCATTTTATTTACCTACATTTAACATTGTATTAGTCATTATTATTCTGTGTTTAATATTTACCATTGTCAACCAAAGTTGGGCTGAGAGGGTTTTGTTTTCGTCTGCGTGTATTTATTTATTACTTCCGCCAAGGAGATTATGTTTTTGTGAGCATCTGTCTGTTTGTTAGCAGGATTACGCAAAAACTCCTGACGGGATCTTCCTAAAATAAATCAGAAGATGTGTCTGGACCAACTTAGATCCATTAAATGTTGAGAGTGATCCTGATAACCATCTGGATACAAACTAATATCAAAGATCCTGTTTCTCCCCTTTACTTATCATTGAGCCACTTTTCAAAACATCCTCTCTCTTGGAGATCATATCTGATTGACTTGTAAAAATCCAGTGATGTGTAGGATGGTCATATCTAGTAGGGTGCAACATTTCATCTGGATCAGAACCAGAATAAGGTCAGGAAACATTCTGGATGTTAACATTAAAAACCCCCTTTACGAGATTCAAAAAATCATAACTCATTGAATTTTGTTTCGATTCTATTGGAAAAATTGACGTGTATATTTGGAGGATCTTTGCCCTGAATTGTGCCAGATTTCGTCTGGATCTAATCCAGATTAACGACATGGCGGCAATTTGAAGTTGGGAAATTTTAATGTTGAAAACGCCATTTGGCGGAGGTCTCCAGGTGCTTTTAGTTTATTGGTTTATATTCAAGTATTTTACCAACTTTTTGCAAAATTTGCTCACGCAAATTTCATGAAATCTTCAGAGATGACTTGTTATCATCCAAATGATCAATCAATTACACTTTGAGACGTTAACGACTAAACGTTTCTGAATAAATTCGAATGAACTGAAAAAAAAATGTTCCATGCAAAGCAGGTGAGAGATCACCTCATGGAGATCAAATATCAGTGTCTGTTGCCATGGAGACACTCCCAGCTCAGTGTTCCACAGTGATGTAGCTAGCTGACAGGCTAATTAGCGCAGATATGAGCTATCGGCTAACATGCTGGCGATGCTAACTAACAAAAGTGTAACTCTAGTTTTAACCAATATAAATGCATGAAGCAAATTCGTACTGTGATCGGCACCACGACTGTAATTCACATGCAAGCAGATGTGCTCACGTGCTTCTCTTCATTAAATGACGTTGTAATCTGGACATAAACTCCGATTGCGTCCTCTTTCCTTCTCACTGAGAGCTCAGTGGAGGTTCAGGCGACGGTTCGCACGCCGTTCGCCACTCGGTGGTTGACAGGGCGAGCTGCTGACGGACAGCAGTCAATAAAGAGCGTCGAGAGAAACAGCTCTGTCTGACAGTTGGTTCTTCAGAATCCACATCAAGTGAGGCGGATCAGTTCACACAGTTAATGCTCATCAACACACAAGCTCGACAACTTTGTAAGTTAAAAAAAAAAAAAGCCTCCACTTTGCTGAATAATATGGCAGTTCTTCTGTTCCTGGGAATGAATTAGTCTTATTTCAGCTAAAAGCCATGCGACGTAATGCCCTCTGAAGGTATTAGCTTAAGAGGATCCAGCCGGGTGAAGGAGGGGCAGTCATCAGCATAAATAAAAAATTAAAAAAAACAAACACACGCTCTCCCACATATTCTCACAATAATTACAGCATTTTTTCTTCCTGCTGCAGAGCGAAGTCTGGTTAAAGCACAAACAGCGTTGAGAGCTGAAGCTCTGCAGCCTCGTCTAATGAGTTTTCACTCAAATGAAAAAAAAAAACTGCAAGAAAAGTTTGATTAAAAAGAGTACATTTCTGCAACTTTTGATAAAAAGACTAAAAGTCCATCTTGGATTTAAATGCAGGGGAGTTTTCATTAAAGGATTCAGAAGGAAGAAAAGAGTTTTTACCGTCACTCAGACACATTTGTGCAGTAAATCAGAACAATGAGCCAAAAGCCGAGGCCTGTGATCACTCGCCATTATTTATTCATCTGCTAATCTGGACGGCGGCGATAAACGTATTAATGAAGAGGAAAGACGGGAAAACTTCCCATGTGGGATCAAACAGGGACACGGAAACAAGCGTTCCAGTTATCTTGGAATTACCAGATCAGAAAAGTCACTTCTTCTGATAAATTCTGCTCATGTTGATCCTGTTAGATAACTGATGTTGTTGTTGTTGTTTACGCTGTATCTGTAATGTTTTCTCTGGCTGTATGGAGGTTTTATATAATTGATAGGAATGTTGATAGTCACGGTCTGTTCAGCTGGAAAGAAAAAACTACTTTTCTTGGAGCTTTTAGAAACACAACATGCTTCTATGTGTGAAACAAGCTCTTAAAGAATAATGAGCCAAACTTCCATCAGCCATTCATCCCCCTTCTCTCCTGCTTCATCTTGGTCACACTCACGTGCTTTTTACACCCGTTAACTTCACATGAATGTTTCTGGACTGGAGGAGAAAACTGACCAAACTTATAATGTTTAAAGTGAAATAAAATTCTGATTTTAGTCTAACTGGAAAAACAAATGAAAAAACTGCAGACGTCTCAAGATCCCATCTTGTAAATTCTCTATTTTCTAACCTTGTCTCAGCGGAAGCTCTGGAGAAAGGAGTCACTAAACCAGAATACCTGCACACATTGGAGAGAACATGCAAACTCCATACGGAAGGGCTGAACTGAGTGTGACCCAAAAGCTAAAACCACAACATCATCATGTGGCCTTTTAAAGACAGACGCTACACCAGAAAAAAAGCCACACATACAAAAGGAGAACATGCAAAATTCACCTTGAAAGACTGTCCTGAAGCCCGGACTCAAACCTTCAGTGTCAACCGCCGCATCACCTTGCAGCTCCCTGCAGCCCTGACCTCTGATGGATGATCAGCCTGCAGGAAGCTCCAGTCGGTGCATGCAGCAGCTGCAGGGCCCGGGCCGGTACGCCGTGCC
>OMNM01018480.1:2473-14049 GCA_900302745.1 Parablennius parvicornis | reverse complement strand
GTGAAGAAAAAGGGGGTAGAAATTGGTTTCATGTGGGTTCCTGCGCATATCGGTATTATAGGGAATGAGAAGGCGGACATGCTGGCGAAGAAAGCTACAACCAGAAGGGAAATAGACATAGACATCATGTTGGCAAGATCAGAGGGGAAATCTATAGTTTGGAGGGAAATAAACAACTTATGGCAACAGCAATGGGAAAAGGAGACAAGAGGTAGACATCTTTTCAATATTCAAAGCAGAGTGGGAGGCATGAGGAGTGGAGGAGGCAGTAGGGAGGAAGAGATCACTTACACCAGGTTAAGAATAGGACATACATATCTGAATGGTACCAAGTACATAATGGGGACACATCCAACAGGCAAGTGTAGTACATGTCAAGTTCCAGAAACAGTGGAGCATGTGCTAGTGAGCTGCAGGAAATATGAGAGGGATAGGAGGAATATGATGGAGGGACTGGGGAGAGATGGAATAGAAGGAGGACGAATGAAGGAGATACTGGGGTGGGGAGAAAATGGAAGGGGCAGGAAATATCTAAGGAGGTTCTTAAAGGCAACGGGTCTATTGGGGAAAATATAGTAAATGGGAATGACATAGAGGAGTAGTTCCAGACGGTGGCAGTAATGCAACATAAAAATGGATGCAAACTGCCGTAAAACCAAGAAGAAGAAGAAGAAGAAGAAGAGAAGACGCAGAAGAAGAAGAAAAAGAAGAAGACGTCATCACGCCACGACGTGCCTTCGGTGACGCAGAACATCCTGGTAGCGTCTCGCCGATGCTATGCTAACTGCTGTGACTATTTAGAGAGTTTTTGAAGTTTATTTTCTAAAGTTTTTGTAGTTTGTGGCACGTTTATCCTTAAAACCCCCGTGGTTCATCCGAGCCTGGCACAATGAGCACGCTGTGGATGGGAAACGTGAGTGTTTTTCATTCTAACGCCATCGTAAAGCCTGTGTCTGGCCCCGGAGAGTAGCGAAGGAGCTAAACTGGTAGCTATTTTTCAAACGCAACACAATGAAGACACAAGATATTCGGAAATGCATTCAAATGGTCTGAAGTCCCATCAGTTAACAAGAGTCCCAGTAATGTTTCAGTTACTTTGGAATCCTGATGTGTGTAAAAACATGTTGAGGTCTGTGCCTGTTGAAGGGAACACAATTCATGCTGGATTTTATATACATATGTATAATGCAGGTATAAGAAAAACATGTTTACTTGTGTTCACAGACATCATTAGATTTATAACTTTAAGATCTGCAATCCTGGAATCTTTCTGCATTCCCAATAAAGGGAACACGTTGTTGGATTACACCGGTACAAAATAAATCGAAGGCTTTCAGAAGATGAAGGAAATCCAGCAGTTTATTTATCCAGTTCAGAAAGCTGGCCAGTAGTCTAGGTGTAGCTATATCAAAGATTTAGATTGTGGATCATAGATCATTGATCATCACTTCTTCTGAGCATCTTCCCACAGACAAACCTTATTTGGTTGGAAAACAGAAAACATTTGTTGTCTTTTAGCCTCACATGCAGTCCTGCTAATGAGCACTACATTGTAAGCTCATGTGTGAGTAGTTCACCATTAGTAACTGAGGATTCGGAGTGTCCCTACTGTCAGTTTCTACTGAAAATAGATTTGAATCAACAAAAAGAAATAGTTCACATGTTCAGACATCAGAGTCAAGATGTTAAGATCTGTGCCTGTTAAATAGAACATGTTGATGAGTTATACATGTATAAGAGCAAAAACACTCAGAGAGAGGCTGTATTCAAAACACAGTAAAATAATTCACTGCTGGGTTGTAACGGTACAGGTAGCCCAGTTCGGTCTGACACTCAGTTATTTGTCCTTGGTTTCAGTATGTGTTTCATGTGTAGGAGAACATGGGTTTTGGAAGTAGCACTATAGCATTCTCGATAGACAGTTGTTTTCTTTTGCTAGTGTTACCATCTCAAGTCCTCAGCTGTCAAGTCCTTACATCAGAGTGTTTACGCTGGAGATGCATGCTCCTATTGCTCATAGGGCTGGACGATATGGCCTCTTATTCTTAGGCCATATCACAATGCACAATATATAGCTCGACATTTTGATGTAGCGTGACATCGACACATTTGATCCATGCAATCACATGAGTATGACAATTCTATCTCGACATTAAAACATATTCCTCACAACGGGGTCAAGCCCCCCATGGCCCCTCCATACTTTGCACCCTGTTTCTGCCCTCATCTGGATACTTTGTGTCCATCTTGTTCTCACTAAACTTTTACCATTATTTGATGTTGAATTTTGGGGTCTCGTGTGATTTCTTCTGCTGTGTGCGAGAGATTAAAGGAATTAAGCAATCATCTCTCACGCACAAGTGGCTCACACTGTTCTCCTGCTCCGGCCTGAAGCTATGTTTCTTTGCAGTTGGAGACCTACATGGATGAAAAGTTCATCACTCGAGCCTTCTCCACCATGGGGGAGCAGGTGGTTAGCGTGCGCATCATTCGCAACAAGATGACAGGGTGAGAGCTTGTTCCTGAAAACACCATCTGGATTTTTTTGGTCTTTCTATATTGACACTAAATGGTGCATCTTCCCCCAGGGGGGCTCTTGGTTACTGTTTTGTGGAGATGACTGACGAGGCCACGGCTGAGAGGTGTCTCCGTAAAGTCAATGGAAAATCCTTACCTGGAGCCAATCCGGTACACCGAGCACTTCATATTCTGCTCTCTTCCTTCTTGATGGCATTATATAATATCTGTCTCCTTCACAGCCCACAAGATTCAAGATAAACCGAGCCACGTTTGGGAAGCAGGAAACAGGGTGAGTGTGAACACTTAAAACACTCAAACAGCTATCTTTCATTTTTTTTATTAAACATTCAGAGTGATGCTGGAAAAAGGATCTGAAGCTTGGATTGACATGTTTTTTTTTTAAATATTTTATTTTTGGTTTGAAATGAACATTTTGCAAAGTAAACAGAAGACAAATAAAATAACCTTTTTTAAATGTTACCCCCAATGTCCTGCTCACCCTGAGAGAAAAATAAATGGGTAAATAAAAAATAGAATTTAAAATTAAAAATGTAAATGAAAGTGTTGAGGTGAGAGACACTCCAATTACTGTTTTAGGTACAATTAGTTTACAGTTTATATAAATATATTGATGTGAAGCAAAATATCAGCAGTTACTTTACAGTTATACCCACACAATTTAAGTAAGGTTGCCAAATTTTGACGAATATTTTGTATAATTTTCTTAGACTGTATGTTCTCTTTTCCAAAGGCACACAACTGTTCATCTCTGTATACCATTTGGTTAGAGGCAGGGGGAATGGTTTATGAATTATCATAAAATTTCCAATTAGACAGAGTTCCGGGTCCGGGGGAATTATAGCCTTCATCATGTTTGATGGTGTGTCACACAAGTCCAGCCAAAAGTCCCTGACTTTCACACATGACCATGTACAATGCATGAATGAGCCGACTTCAATTTCGCACCGAAAGCATAGATCCGAAAGTTCAGGTTTGGACCTGTGGATTTTATCCGGAGTTAAGTACGATTGGTGGAGGAAGTTGTAATGGATCAACCTATATCGCAAATTAATAGTGGCTGAAATGCTGTGCTGACACAAATTGGACCAGAGAGCATTTTCAATTGTAGTATTTAAGTCTGTTTCCCACCTGTCTTTGGATTTATACAGTTCTGGTTTTGAACAATCTTTTACCAACAATGAAAACGCTTTGGAAATAAATTTACATGGTTCACTATTGTGTAATAATTTTTCAAATACTGTGAGATTGGGCAGCACTATATCCTTTCCCAGTGTATTACCTAGAAATGAACGCAGTTGGAGATAACAGAAAAACGTTTTGTTTGACAGGTTGTATTTGCATTTAGGTTGTTCTAAAGTCATCAAAGATTCTTCCACAAAGCAGTCCTCCAGGATACGTATTACATTCTAGTACCAGGTTTCCAGGATCATCTAGTCCACCGTCAAAGGAATGATGTGATTTTGCTTCAAATGCGATTTCGGTGACAGACCAATTCTTTGCCCAACACTTTTATGTATATCATACCATAATTTATTGAGATGTATATTTTTACAAATATTAGGTTTTTGTCTGACTGATTGAAAAAGATACTGCAACCTTGGTAAAATGTTAATTTTGATGCAATAATTCTTCCAATTAAAGTAATGGGTAAGCTTGACCATTTTTGCAGGTCTTCCTCAATCTTTTTAATAAGCCGGTTAAAATTCAATTTATACAGATTCTCTAAGTTGCTATCCACGGTTATACCTAGATATTTTACATCCCTGGGAGACCATTTAAATGCAGAGGGAGTTTGACAATCAGAATGATTAAATGCTTAGAGGGAGATAATTCCACTCTTATCATAATTTACTTTCTATCCTGAGACAGTACTATATAAATCAAGCACGTATTGTAGATTGGTCCGTTATCTATAGCATCACATTATCAGCTAATAAGTAAATTTTATGGAAAGTATGACCAACCTCAAAACCCTTGATATCCGAATCCTGTATTATCGCCTCTGCCAACGGCTCAATAGCCAGTACAAAAAGACCTTGTGAAAGTGGGCAGTCATGGCAGGACGACCTATTCAGAGTGAATGTGGAGGACATCTGTCCATTAGTGGTAATCCTTGCTTTGGGATTGTAATATAACGTTTTTACCCAATCAATAAAATATTGTCCAAAACCACATTTTGGCAATACCTTAAATAAGTAGGGCCATTCCAACCTGTCAAAGGCCTTCTCAGCATCTGACGCCACAGCTACAGTTGGATCCAACCTTAATTTTGCCAAATGGATTATGTTGAAGAGCCTGCATAAGTTATTAGCAGATGTGCGTTTCTAGAAAAATCCACTTTGATCTGGGTTAATTATTTTTGGCAATATATCACCTAGTCTATTTGCTATAACAGTTTAGAAATTAATTTATAATCTGTGTTCAATAAGGATATAGGATTGTAAAGGATCTTTATTTTTCTTCTGTATTACTGTGATTATGGCAGTTGTAAAAGATTTAGGTAATGGGGAAGGGACGAGATTCAAATTCCATGAGACGAGACATCTCACAAGATTGAGTTCACGAGATCAAGACGAGATGTGATTTTAGCTAAATTTGTAATAATACATGAAAAACTATGGTAGTAGCAAAGCCGATGCTTAAGGCTACTACAGTGGTACCTGGTTTATCGCGGGGTTACGTTCTAAAAATAACCCGATAACAAAAATCAGCGAAGTGGTTAGTTTTATGTATTACAATCAACATATTTGTTTTAAGGCTGTAAAACCCCTCACCACACACTTTATACACTTTGCTCAGACAGGAATTAGCATTTTATCACATTTGTCTCTTGTTTAAACAAAGTTCAAATCTTCATATGCGTCCTCCTCTCAGCCTCTCAGAACCGTTTACCATCTCGGACACGTAGCTGCTCAGCCTGCACTCTCCCCCTGGTTCTTTCACACTTGCTGCCTTTTTTACCCTCACTTAACACATCCGGACCTCCAAGGTTTTCACCCTCCATGCCCGCTGCCCTCAGCCGTATCTCAGACATGCACGCTGCTTTGCGCGCCCCGCCCCCGGAGCTATTAAGCTCCAGAGTTTCACCCCTCAAAAAAAAACATGCAAAGTTGCCCTGTAAAAAATCCACGAAACAGCGAGGCCACGAAAGGTGAACCACGATATAGTGAGGGACAACTGTACTTTGACAGGTAACTGAAGGCTGAGTGACTGATGCTCCTCCTGCACATATTGCTCTGGTTTGAATGATTGATGTCCAACTTCCTGAATGGTAAAATATTTTTTCCTTTATTTGCTCACTCGTTAGAATCCCAAACCAAAATTGTCCATAAATCAAATAATCAGAGTTCCAAAAGCAGTGATCGAAAATGTCTCAGTTGTGCGTCGATGGCAGAAAGTCTTTGTGTTCCACTCCATCAAGAAACTACAACTGGCTACAAAAGGTTCCTACCTATACTGTATGGACACACCCAAATTATGTTTGACACTGCAATCCCTTGAGGACAAATTGAACAACTACAGCCATGCTGTTGCCCCTTAACAATAATTAGTATACTGAATGCCACCAAGTAAAAAAACAAAAGAAAACCTATGATATGGTTTAACGCGAGAACAGGAAATATCGCGGCATTTTGATCTCACGAGATCTCGTCCCATCCTTAGTCATTAGCATTAAATTACTGTAATTAATAGATTTTTGAAAGTAATAAATCACTGGAAGTAATTTATGAAAAATTCAAGATGTGTTTCTGTCTGATTAAATTAAACCAATGAGCAGAACGTTGATGTCCTGTGAAGTGGTGGGTGAACACTTTCCTCCTCTGCCCCTCAGAGGTTGCGGCTTCGTTCAGTTTCCAGACGAGCGACTGCAGAAGCGAGCGCTGGATGAGTGTCAAGGTGCAGTGGGACTGGGCAGCAAACCCCTCAGACTGAGCCTGGCGGCCAACAAGTGGGTGCCTGTCTCTAATCTCTTCACGTCCCCTCTCAGTTCTCTTCTCAGTTACTCTTTCAGTTTGTCTCTGAGGTGTTTGTACCTGCAGCAGGCATCTCCTGACCTTCTCTGTCTCAGTTTAAGGAACAAGCCACAGCAGCAGCCTTCAGAAACCAAGTCGTGGCAGTCGAGCTCCGGTTACAGAGGTAACTACGACATGTCTGGTCAGTACCAGCAGCAGGCATACAGCGGCTACTACAACCCCTGGAGCTACGACCAGACTGGAACCATGTATGGATACAACTACCAGCAGTACGACTACTCCCAGTATGCTGCCCCCCAGGTGAGCTCCTCTACAGCCACCCCCCAACACACACACACACACACACACACGCACATACCCACCCACCCCAGTGTGCTCCTGCTCGGGTGACCTTCTCCTCGGGTGGGGTCCTCCTCGGGTGAAGCTGCTCCTACCTTGCGGAGCTTCATCATCTTCTTTGTGAGTATCCTGACAGGTTTCTATCTCTTTCCAGGACACTGAAGCAGTCCAGGAGGAGGAGGAAGAGGAGGAGGAATTGGAAGGTTTGTTCCTCATGTTCATGTTGGTCCTTCACTCTGTTGGCAGCAGTTCTGACTGAACTCCATGTTTCAGATCCCAGTCCTGTGCTGGACGTGTTGGAAGCCAACAGGAAGTTCATGGATGAGAGTGAGGAGCTTTATGATGCTTTGATCGAGTGTCCATGGAAGTCTGCAGAGTTTAGTGCAGAGCAGGATTACCTGACCTCCTGCCTGCCCGAACCCATCACCTGCTGAGACCCACCTGAAACTCGTCCGAGACCCTAAAACCCTGAAACTCTCCTGAGACCCTGAAAACCTTCCTCCCTCCTAAGATGCAGATACTTGTGGACTTTTACCATTAAAGTGGAAACAAGCAGATGAAAAGAAGAGATTTTTTTTAACCGTCAAGACTCTTACAGTAGATTGAGGGAGTCAAACATGTGGCCCACGTTCCAAAAACGATTCACAAAGATATCAAATCCCCCCCACAGAATGACTTTTGAAATGTGTAAAAATATGAAAGATGACAACTTTTATCAAAGCTCACTTGCGTTCCTCATGCGTTCACTCTTTTAATATTACTGGGGTCAGAGAACTGAGAACTGGATTTCTATTGAAACCATAGGGGTTATTATTAGGGACCGAGGCCGGAAGGCCAGGACCTTACTGTAATACCTGTGCTTAAACACACACACGCGAGGTAGCATTGCGCGCTAGCCAGGCAGCATCACTAGTTTGCATTGTGAGCTAGCATGCTCGCCAGTTAGCATGCTAATGGCCGTTAGCATCGCGAGCAAGCCAGTTGGCATGCTCGTAGTCGCACTCACACACATTGCAGGGACACGACATGAAAACACACTGAGTGCACACACTACACACAACTCGACCAGACGTCCATGATTGGGCCGACCCCAACGAGCCACAGGTTCTGATCAAGGCTGCTTGCAGCTTTAATGTTTCTTCTTATTCTTTTTTCTGTGACCCCTCAATTAAGCTCTGAGCTTTCAGCAAAAGTTTGGACCAGGGTGTGGACTTCCTGCTGGTAATGTCGCATGCCCTGGGAGTCCGTCAGATGGGCTATCAAGGCCATGTTATTCGCATACTTTAAAAGTGTAATTCCTTCTCTGCTGCAGGAGATGCTGTTGACGATATAGGTACGTGTAACCTGTGTTTGTCCACAAAATATGAAGACATTTTTAGAAAAACTAGTGTGGGAAAATCCTTAATTTCAACTTGTACCTTTTTTTTCCACCAACCTTCTTTGCACTGACTGCATGCAAAGTTTGATGTCCCACTTGTTGCTGGTAAAACACAAAATGCCAGTTCCATCTATCCATTCATCCACCTGACATATCGGGGATTAACTAGTTTTATCTAACTGTGATTTAAGCAGTAGTGGTTTTGCTAGGGAAGTAAACTTGGAACTGGGAGTTCACGATTTGAGTCCAACTGCTGCCATGTTCACCTGTGACCCGAAATCGGGTGCATGGATCGACTCATCCACGGTGATGCAAGTCAGACCAAAAACTTCATTGTGCAAACAATTAAACATCTCAGGTGGGAAACAATGCAACTCTACATCTTCAGCAGGCGTCCCTCCTCACATCCGATACCAGCACAGAGCTGCTTCCAACAGTTCAGACAGTTCAGGCCAACAGCACTTTTTCTCAGCCGGTGGCCTGAAATGCAAGTCTGAGTTTGGACAGAGGTGAGCATTAAGGAGGCTTCCGCGTTGGGATAGTCCGGGACTTAGCGCAATTGTCGGGTTCATATAAACACATACAAATGAGTGGAGCCTCAGCCCCTAAAAAAGGAGAATATAGACAGTCATGATTCAAAGAGAAAAGACAACCTAGAGGGTAATGTTGCAATGGGAAGTCTTGTTGGCGTCATTTGGCATCTACTCGCATTTTACGTTACCATCTACTGTTGTGGTCTTTCATTTTCAAATAATACACACTCAGTGTAAGCAAAACAGTTCATTTCCTGAAGGCTGCACGTAGCCCCAGCAGCGGACGCGATCACAGCTACTGCCGTGAACTGCAGCCTGCACGTTGAGGCAACAGCAGCTGCTGCTATGCCTCCCCGAATATCAAACACAATCCGATAGTGGTCATGGACTTCCGACCGGTCCCTCGGACCACGCACAAAGCCCGACCGATTTGAGCCGCGAACGCCGACTTTACTAAGATTCTCGCACGATCCAATCTTTCATCTCAGACAGACAAGAATTGCTCAGTTTGTGGGAGTCTTTTGACACCTAGAGAGGGAGAGTGAGAGAGACAGTGAGACAGAGATTTTCAATTTTAAAAAAAAGGGGAAAACAAAACAGGAGAGTCAGGTCTCACAGCCACAGTTCACCAACAGGAATCACTGAAACAGAATAAAATTAAGAGAAGTCACTCACAACAAAAGAAAAATAAACTGAAAACATCAGCCACCACTTGACAAAGCCCATCTGGCCTGTGTGGCAACTGAAGGCCCTTTTTCAACTATTTAATACATTCTGGGAGCTAACTGCTACGTACCACGAGCCCTCCTGGCTGTAGACTAACTGAACATGGGATGCACAGTGCAGTCTGCAGGGGCTCGTGCATGTGGCGAAGTGCTCACCAATAATTAGAAACTTATAAAGAGAATGAAACAAAATAAAACAGTGTCAAACTCAATCATACAGGGCCACAAGCAATAAAAATTAACTAAATGTAGAACAAAAATACATGATGGCAAGTGGAATCACTTCTAAACAACCATTAAACCTGTACTGCACTTCCTCTATTGACTGGTCCTCAGAGGGTCTCTCCAACCATTTCCCCAAACAAACATTCTGCATGGTGGATCAGGTGGACCAACCTCAGTCCGAGAAGATCAGCAGCAGCACCACAGTCTTTTATAACCCCCCAACTGGGTAGACCAGGGTTCCTGGTGTGAACCAGGGTCTCAGGTGTATCGATACTCTTGACAGTGTGAGGTGGAGTTCTGGTGTCAACAGTCCTGGAGGTCCAGTGCGGCCCCCCAACAGGAGGTGAATCTCCACCAACAGCCAGTGAAAGTAGCAGCAGGAGCAATATAATAATTTAAAACATTGAACTTTGAAAAGACTTCGATAAAACAGGATTTTTCGCTTTTGCTTTGCACTGGGTAGCTGTGGAAAAAAAAAAAAGAGTGGTACAGGGAAATGTCGTTGGAGGAGCTGGTGCTGAAGAAGCCACAGCAGCAGTATGGGCGCTGGAGAGTTTCCTGTATGAAAGGGCGTCATCTGGAGGGTCGACTTCAAACCACGGAGCACAGAGTGAGCCAGCACCAGAACCAGCGCCAGTGTCTGTGCCAGAACCAGCACCAGAACTAGCGCCAGTGTCTGTGCCAGAACCAGCACCAGAACTAGCGCCAGTGTCTGTGCCAGAACCAGCACCAGAACTAGCGCCGGCACCAGAGCCAGCAGTAGTGAACACGCCGGCAGCCAATTCCGACACGCAACAGGGGTCGAGGACTCCTCCTGAAGGCCAACATCAGGAGGAGGAAGCGAGATCGGAGGGGGCAGGGGTTTCAATGACCAGCGCTTCAGTGGAGCTGGAGCTTAACCCCCCGAGAAGAAGACGACATCGCCTGGGTGGAGCCGAGACACGAGGATCATTGAGATTCCAGTGATCTACATGTCTGTAAACCAGCACATGGAGAGGGAGAGGCACCGTAAGAATTGAAGGTCGAATCAGCATTTCTGACACTCCATCAAAAGAAACTTTCTTTCAGCTTTCAATGCAGCAGTTAGAAATGTGTGTGTGTGTGTGTGTTAATGTGTTTTGATGATCTGCCTTTGACTAAAAGATGTGAACTATCATGAAACAGAGGTTGGTAATGAGGTGACATTTAAAGTGGTTATGAGAGGCGTTTTTACTGTAGCAATTGTGAAGTTTTGCAGGGAAACTTGTGAAATGTACTAACTGCAGAGAAATCATTATAATAACTGTCACAGAAAAAGAGAAGTTTCCGATAGAGATATCTGCTAAAAGTCACGTACACTTATGCAAAATATTAAGAAATATTGATGATCATGAAGCCAATCCTTGACGTTTGTGAAAAGTGGGCACCAGTCCTGAGAAGTTGACTGTGTATGTTGCAAATTATGTAAATCAGGGGTATAAAACATTTGATTCAAACTGCTATTGTTTGTTATTTTGGGGGATTTTGTAGCGAGAGGAATCCCTGTTGCCCTTTGGATCGAAGGCCTGCTTTGGAAAATATAACTCCACTGCCCGACAGTAGTTAACTTGCAGCTGGAGAATCTCTTCATGGGGCAAAGATTTTACATCGAGCCACAAGCTGAGTTGTTTATTGCAGGTACACAAAGATCTCTCTGAGATGACCCTTTGATAAAGTTAGAAGTTATTAGTAATTTCACCCTTATCCCTCTGTCAGTGAATTATACCATTTATCATCAGATTTAAAAATTTTTATTTTTCAACTCCTCCCAGTTTATCCCATTTTCTTCTTTTCTTTTAGTTTTTCTTATTCTTTTAAATACTTATTCTTTGTTTTTGCTTAT
>OMNM01018474.1:10889-25606 GCA_900302745.1 Parablennius parvicornis | reverse complement strand
CACTTAGAGCTTATCTCTCTATCTCTCTCTCTCTCTCTCTCTCTCTCTCTCTCTCTCTTTCTCTCTCTCTCTCTCTCTCTCTGCTGTCTTTCTGCTTTCTGTCACATATCATATTAGAGCTCATTCTGTGACATTTATTGTATGCCAAGTCAGCAAATACCTCAGTTAAGTGACTGAGTAACAATCAGCTCATTCTGCACAGTTTGTGCTGCATGGATGGTCTCTGGATCTATTAAGTCCACTACTGCCAATCTTCCTCTCAGTCTGTACGCTAAAGCTTTTGCTGCAGTTTCACTGCTGGGGAATAATGTGTCAAAAGCAAAGTAATCAGCTCCGAGACTGGCACAGGCTCGACTCTCCACCGAAACATTATTCCAACATTTGTCCTGTAAACATTGTTTCTCGCAGCTTTGGCCCCTCAATCACTGAACTTCAAACAAGATGTCGTGGAAATGTCACTGTTTTGTCAACACTGACTAAACATCATTGATTTCTAAACCTTTGGCAAATCCAGCTTGGCAGTAAACATTAAAAAAAAAAAAAAAAACTTGCTCCCTGTGGCTTTGAACCAGTTTTAATTTGAGAGAAAATGAAAGCTGAAAGTCAGAGAAATGACTGAAAAGGCTACGAGAGAACAGACCGTCCAACTCTGAGTGCATTTTCTGTGCGTGCTGTAATTGTGTACGTATCATTTGTGATGTTTGGCCACTGGCAGCGCTCACCCTTGTTGTCGCTGTGTGTTCCTTTGAGTCGGAGTGACTTAACTAGGAAACATGTCATGCCAATGAGACTCGCACACAGAGCTGCAGATTTAAAACCGGAGGAAATATAAAGGGGGAGGGAGGGGTCAGACAAAAACTGACCATGAATATAGGAGAAGCGAGGGAATATGGTTTGTCACCAGAGGAATTTCCTTCATGATGAACTGTATTGAACTGCAGGACACAAAATTAATGAGAAATTACAGTCTAATACATTTTTGGAAAGTAGTCACTGCCTATTAATTAGATGTGTGTTCAGTGTGTTTGTTAATCTCATTTTATTGTGTGTGTATGTTTTCATTAGCGTGTTACCAAGTGATAGGTCCTTTGCTCTCCTCTGCCAATGTTTCACAATGTTTGTTTGTCTGTGCTTAAGTAGTGAGCAAACCAACAGTCGCGGAGCTAAGAGTAATAAATACAACAGCAGAAGGAGAAGTCAGACAGAAGCAGTCGATCCCTGTGTGATCTGAATAACACTTTAACATTGCTGTCTACTCTGACACTATTTTTAGATGCGGGAATATCTTGATCTGAACCCTGATCTCTCACACAGGAGAGAAAATATCAGTCGTCTGCCAGCAGTGAGCAATTGCGTCGAGCCCTTATTGGACAGACAAATTTGTCATTAAATTAGTCTCAATGCAGCTCAAGAAATCTTTAATAAAGTCACTGGTGTTATTGGAAAGTGTCCAAGTGGGACAAAGAGAACACAAGGAGTCACTGATCTATTTGAAGCAGCAAAAAGCAGAAGTTGTACAAGGTGATGTGTTTCTCCAAATGACATTTCATAAGGACAGAACACTGAAGGAGACATTAGAAGCAATCCCAGTTAATAGTCAAATTAAACTTCATTGAGTTGACCCAATGAACTTATTGAACAAAAAGTAATTTGCTGGCACACACATAGAAACTGATTGACAAAACAGACCGAAGCCCGAAAGACGGTCTCGGAGAATAACACACAGACCATGAAGCATGTTTACCATTATACGTTACATATGGCATGACATTTGTTCTGGATCATACAAAACACTGAGAGACGTTTAAGTTTAATTAAGCTTAATTTACACTGTGATTTAAAAAAACATGTGTTGTTTATGATTGCATTTGAAAATGAGCTCAATCTTCAGCAGATGTTTCTGTTATGTTTTTTTTATTTGTTTATTTCAACCTTGTAATGGTTCATGTTCCATATTGTGTTTATTTGCTTTTGTCCCGAATTCAAATGTTTTAGCAGTAATAATCTGATTTGTTTCATCACTAACAAACAAGTCCAGCTTCATTTGATCATTTTTCACTTTCTGTTTGTGTGTTTATCACTTCATCCAGTCACTCCATAATGGACACGAGCAATGATGCACACATCATTCAAACACTCCTGTTTGTACATAACGTCACTCACTGTATTATATAGTTAATCACCCAAAAGATGCACAAAAAATAGTAGCGCAATATGATATGTATGAGAGTGCTTTACAGGGTAAAAACAGAGTGATACCCAGTCGCCCACCCATCTCCTGCCATTGTATACATCCCAAATAAATAATTAATAAAGAACATTTCTAAAATCCTGCAACAGGTAAAAAGAGTGCGTTAGTTAAAAGCTTTTTTTTTTTTTTTTTTTATACAGGAAGGTCTTGAGCTTGTTCTGAAAAACACAAACATTCTCTGCAGCCCTCAGGTTCTCCGGCACACTGTTCCATAAACCTAGTGCGTAGTGATGGAAGGCAGCCTCACCGAAGGTTTTTGTATTAACGGTGAGAATATTTAAAAAAAAAATAAAATAAAATACCAGTGCCGGAGGATCTGAGGGTTCGTGAAGATTCACAAGATTAAAGTAAGATCTGTAAGATAAGAATGCCCAAGAGCATTAGGACATTTAAAAACATATTAGAAGAGCCTTAAATTCTATCATAAAAGACACAGGGAGCCAATGCAATGTCTTTAACACAGGTGTAATCGCTCACCCTGTCACCTGTCACACCTGTAATCTGTCACCTTGTCACCTCGTCCACTTATAGATTCTCCCTTTCTCAGGGACATGCATAATCTTTATGAATCCAACCCTCAACCGTCAGACTGTAACTGAATTTAAAGCTGCTTCTATTAATAGAACAACTTGTTGTTCATCATGATGGCCTGAAGATAAGATGAGCAGCGCTGTCTCAGTACGACTCGGAAGGCAAAAAAAAAAAAAAAAGGAAGGATATTTAAAGCTCTGGCAGCAAGATGATTGTGACTGTGAACAAACCAAAATAGCAGCTTGGATGCTATTCCTGGTTGAGAGTGATATACCCGATAGAGATGAGAGACTCACACTGTGCAGAGGATGGGAAAGTCTCCTCCACGCAGGTATTACATCTCTCAATAACAGCGACACGGCTGTAGTTTGTCTAAATTTGCCACACGTTCTCTGTGAATGAAGAAAAGTGTGAAATAAAGGCAACGGCTGCACCAAAGTTAAACATATCCTCCACACTGAGGTTTTAATAGATTATTGGACTATTATCAAATGCAGACTCGTATTTCTCACTTTATTTTCTCTCCATTTTTTTTCCCACCATCCTCGTCTCTCTCCCCCGGCGCTGTTACTGTATCTCTAATTACCATCCTCTCGAGGAGAGTAATTTAAATCAGCAGGGGACACGTTTACACTGGCCCACCTGCTTTCTGCTGCTCGCTTGTATGGGGACTGACTGTTTGGGTGCCAAACGTACCACTCACCACTAAAGTGCTCGTCTCTCAGACGCTGCATTTGGTTCTATTGATGCTGAAGTGCTAAAGCAAGAGTCCTCACCACAGAAAGTCTTCACTGCTGTTCATGGAGAATTATTTCACTCTTACACACCTGCACCAAGTGAATCAGATCTTTAAACAGTCAGGAAACATTGAATCGCATATTGAATTGTTCCAGGCTCAGGGGCTTTCTCTGTGGAGCAACCATACATTAACTGGGCATATGTGGATTATCTGAAAGCAATGTGTGCCAGATTAGGTGATGTGGTGACTGTAAATTGCTTGTAAGTGATTGTCTTGGTCTGTGCTTGCATACTGATGAACTGTCCTATGTTCTGCAACCCTAACTTGGAAGAAATGGATGAAGAAGATTGTTGTGTGAGTGATTTTACTAAGATGAGCTAAAGACGCCGCTCTAAATCTAAACTCAGCTGTACATTTTAAACCTTATTGCAGATCAATTCAAAAAGACTATTGTGATTTGCTGAGAAATCACAAGTCTGCAAAGCTCTAAAAGTATTCATTCCATGGCGCTCGTCTTTCTCCCCGAATGCAATTTCATCTACAAATTTGCTTTATCTGCCCTCTACCCTCTTTCTCAGTTCCACAACCTTCAGGAGCTGCGACACAATGCATCACTGGTAACAAAGGTGTTCATCCAGAGGGACTACAGTGAAGGAACCGTGTGCCGATTCCAGACCAAGTTCCCTTCAGAGCTTGAAAACAGGGTGAGCACAACCACAAACGCGATCATGTCCTAAATGTAAAATACTTAATAATTTCTAACTCGCAGTGATTTATCAATGTGTCAATCAAAGACGGTAATTATAGCGCCGTACCCAGGTTGCAATTTTCCGGAGTGGATGCATGAGATTCACCCTCCCTCTAGTTGAATTATCATCCCATTCCACAGAATTATTTTCCTCGCAGGGATTAAATGTCCCCCTCACAGTGATTGAAGCTATTTCAGCAACAGAAACCAAGTACATTGAAAAGATGTATTTCAAAATCAGAGAAAAGCGGAGCCTCAACAGTGAAACTCGTTAGCTCCAAGATGACACGCGGCATATAATCACAAAGATTAAAATGTTAATGACTGTGGTGATCCTTAATCAATATAAAGTATCTTAGTAGGAGGATAGATTGATATGCACACCTGTAACTGTCACACCTGTTACATTTATAGGGTTACACGAAAGCTTATTGAATCATTTGGATTGATCTCCATTATATTTCCCTTAATTTCAGTCTCAGAATGTTTGTTTTTGATAGAATAGAAGAAGAAATAATGAATGATAAGAGAAGAAACCCTCCAATCTCCTGGTTCCTTCAAGCTTTGCAATCTGGGTAAAACCTGCAAAGCAACACAGGCAATAAAGGAAACCTGTATGTAAAAACACTGAGAAATAATGTCTACCCAGTGAATGAATACTTTCTATATTGAGCTACCCTTATAACAGCCAATAATGTAAAAACTTTGCCCTTCTGAATGCAATAAAGCCTATAGCGTAATAACTTGTCAATAATATAAGATGATAAAACGTGTTTTAGAACCATGATTGAGATTGTGAGTGTTAAAGAAATGAAATGACTGTGATGATCATCTCCTCCACCATAAATAATGTTGATGAACAAACTGCACAAAACCTGCAAATAAAGCTTTTATTTTTCCAAGAAATTCCGCCATATTTATGTATCATTACGGTAATGGCTGCCGTTATTACATTTGAACAATATTTCCTTAATTATGCTTCAATCTTGTAATAATTCCTTACATTATTATATTAACAAAAGTTAAAGCTTAAGAATCTTTATTTTATGTCTTTACACTGAACACCGGCGGAAAGAATTATAGCTTTTCATTGGCGTGGCTAATTTGGAGCGTTTTTCTGTTGCTGCTTTAGCACCTGGTTATGTTGATTTGTGGGGTCATTCTGTAGATGTTTCAAGTAATTAGAATCTGAATCAGACAGTTCATACTCACACACGCACACACACACACACACACACACACACACACACACACAAACACAATCACACACTCTGTCACAGGCACAGAGGAACAGCGGGGGTCAGTGTTATCAGTCATTAGTAGACTCTTTACATACTTACATAATTTACATAAATTCTCTGCAAACGTGCTCAGACCACACCACCCATTACTGTTGTACTTCTACAAGCAATTTTCCATCTTAGCCTCAAGGTTTTTCCATCTTCGACAAGTGAGGTGTGTTTGTTAATGGCTCCACAAACAGCAGTTTGGGTTGAACAGAATTCAGCTGGTATGTTTGGCAGGTGTCTTTATGGCGTAGCAGTTTGCTTTTGCAGCGCTGCCAGAGCACTTTTCACTTGTGTAGTCCTGATGTTGCGTGCAGGCCTCCATGTGTCACACTAAATGTTTGTTGTTGTTTTTTCTATTATTGTTATTTGGGAGTAGATTGAGAGAACGTTACTGGAGGAAACGGTGAAGACCCTGAACTCCTATTATGTGGAGGCGGAAAAAATTGGAGGTCAATCGTACCTGGAGGGATGTCTGGCTTGTGCAACAGCTTACATCATTTTCCTCTGCATGGAGACTCGCTATGAGAAGGTAATAAATCTGTGCACACCTAAATGTTTTTGCAACTGATGGCTGAAGAACATGTTGACCAGAAATACCTTTCACCGATAAAAACACAAGATTAACTTTCAAACATGAGTTAAGTAAGAGGCTGAATAGCCACATTTGTGTCATGTTTGTAATAAATATAAAGTCAATGCTAACGGCTAAACAGCTACGTAGAAATGATTGTGAAACGTCAGCTCATGCTCTGATAGAAAAAGAACTCCTTTGTCATTTGTACATTTTAATTTGTACAGCGAATATTATTGTAGGACTGCGCTCCAGAACAGATAGACATTTTTAACTTCCCTGCCTTCTTCTGCTTTTTTCATCCAAGAAATATCACTGAGTCAGTTTCTATTTTAAAGACGCAGACATGAGGGTGTTTTTCTTGTCAGTTATTGCTCACTGATAATTCTCCACATCTTTTAGCGTTTGTAACGTTTAACTTTTAGCTTGTAACTTTTAAACTTATGAACGTGATGGTGGGCAGACAGAATACACAATTACTATAAATTTATGGACTTGTAAGTTAATTGTGTATTGAAAACCAGAAGACCTGGTCAATCCCGACTTGTTAAATATTCTTCATTTGTATCTTTTTCTGGCCAGAGCGCCTACATTTGAAGTGTCATTTGTCGCCACTGATCTAAGCTCCATAACTATTCATTCATCCCATTGTTTTGATTATGAATCCTTAAATAACCCAGGTTCTTTCATAGTTTCATAGTTTCATAGATCAGTGTTTTTATAGTAGGCTGTAAAGTTCAGAAAAAAATAAAATACAAAACTTCCTGCATTTCCACAAGATTTGGTCACAGCAATAATTGTTTGTTTTTTTTGTTTTTTTTTTCTTTTTTTAATGAAAACCAGCTGCTACACACACAAAATATTAGATTTATGTACTGTAGGTCTCTAAGATCAGAACACAGTTATTTTGAATCATTAACATACGGAACAAGAAAAGGAGATATGATTCTCTCAGGGATGATACACACCCACCCATACATGCACGCACACACACACACACACACACACGCAGCTGATTAATTTTCTTGTGATGTTCTGTTTACCTGATGTTTCAGACGCAGTTGCCTCTCTGTTCTGATCTCTTGTCACCCACAACATTCATCTGCCTGCTCTTTTTTTTTTTGTAAACATTTCCGCTTCAAAGCACTGCGGAGGTACTGGGAGTTTGACCAAGAAGCACAAAAAGAACCAACTTATTGCTGTGCTGAAGTCATGCAGAAAGGGCTCGCTCTGAGGCACCTTTCATCCCCCTGTCAGCTGGGTGCTGCTCCACTGAACTGCTGAGATGCTATCAGCTCCACAGGAGAGTTGTTTATTTATTTGTATAACTTAATCATCTTGGCTGAATAACGCTACGAGTGATGGTGATAAAATACCCACCCACGTTGGTGCACTGTGTGCAGAGGTTCAGCGAGCAGGTTCTTTGGAGCACCCAGGGCCCCTCGACGCTCTCGGCTCACACCATCAAAAGACTCTGATTGCACACAGCACGTCAGAAAAGAAACGTGTGAGGACAAAAAAATCACCTCGCTCGCATTTCGTACGCTCCATTTCCTATTTTATGTCCCGCACGCATGGCTCAGGATTCACATGAAATCCCTTTATATCGTACTTGGTGATATAAGGAGAGGATTGTACTGTGTGTCTATCACTACAATCAGAAAGCTTTTCCCCCATAAGGCTGTCACACACACACACACACATGCCGGTACAACAGAGGCCCAGCTTGGATACTTGTCTGTCATCTTGTTACGCTGAAGAGGATTGAGCTGCCCCGAGAGCTCGAGCTTGCGAGTGAAAGGCTTGGCCTTTTCCCTGGACCGGAGTGAACCGATTAGTCAGGGCTCCACTGTGTGCCTCGGCCTCTTTGCTGTGATGTCTGATTCTCTCGGATTGAGATTTTTTTTCCACAAAAGACACCCATTTATATTGCATCAAGAAATGTGTGGATACGATCTTCCAAGGAAAATATTGATTACTATATGTTTAGTGTCATTTCACATAGACTTGACTGATTTTTGGGGAACCGCAAGGAAACAAACCACCGACTTTGGATGGCTTCAGTTCACTTGATTTTTACAGAGATATTTAGTGTCTTAATGTTTTCCAGACTTTCCGTTGCAAAGGCCTTTTATTCTTCTTCCAATGGGAGACAAAAAGAAGTATTCCTCTGGTGTTTTGTCTTCAGCAGAGGTCACTATATTAGCAGCTGTCCCTGCAGCTGTAACAGGCCTTTGACATCCCGGAGGAGCGCGGCTCGGTGTGTTGTTTGTTGGTTGGCGTTGTTTTAATCTCTTGAGGCCGCGTGGCTTCGTGACCTTTAACAACTCACAAAAGAGGATGAGAATCTGTCATGTTTGATCAATCAGTTTAAGGAGAGCATAAGAAAAATATGTTACACTTCAATTTTCAGAGGCTGCATCTGGAACAAATCCATTAAAAATGTTGCTTTTGTGAAAATCAGACCATTGTTTAAGTTTCTGTAGCTTTCAATGGCATATAATCCAGGATAATTTGATTGTTTTCCTCACCTCGGGACGAAAGTGAAATGGGTTTAAAAGGTGACACTTAACCCTCTTATGACTGCGCAGTCCGGATTTATTTAGATTGGATTGCTCTCAAATTTAAAAAAAAAAGGAGAAAAAAAAGCACAATGGGTGAAATTCATTTGATATAAAACATTTTTTATGTCTGCATGTTCTTCAATATTAATGTATACACAATATTACCTGTGATTGGTCAGGTGTACTGCAGGGGCCACTATAATGACTATTATTTGTGCTCAAACCTCTATATCTCGGCTTTCTTATCTTTTTTTTTTTTCGAACAATTTAGATATTCTAAACGGTCTAGAGATTCTATTTTATGACAGGTATGCTTCCCAAATTTTGCCAGCTTCAACGTGATACCAATAACTCAATTGAGCAGGATTTGCAACATTTTTCTGTACTTGTAATGTTAGACATTCATTCATTAGGACAATGACAGATGCTTTTAAAAGTTTGATGACACCCCACGGTGAGATGCAGTCCGTTTGGTTTCAGCTCCTAACGAGTGTACTTTATTTGCATGAGTGGCGGCAGTCCTCACTGAGTACACGATGCTTAGACTGACATGATTAGACAGAGATTAAGAGAGGCGTAGCGCGTCAGCATTGCCCTCAGAGGCAGCGCTGAGGCTAAAGAAGCTGTTCTAATGATGTCACTTCATCTAATAGCCGTCCACTTAGCATGACTGGCAATCAGTCTCCAGTCATTTGGTTTGCTATCAGCAGCAACCTTGGACAACATGCTGGGCTTGGATGCAACTCCGGTCTTCAGGGTAAACCGTGTCTGTGCCGCCATGCTGCGTAGCAGAATGTATACAGACATGCTTGTGTGAACATGTGTGCCAGCGCATGGTCTGAAGTGCACAGATTCACTCCGCTGCTGCTCTGTGATCTATGAAGTTGATGCAATACTCACTTGCAAAGCTATGCGTTCACTGCCAATGAAATCTAAACAAGCGGCCCACTTCACATTATGGAGGGTAACTGAATCAGCCCCAGCTTTATTGATTAATGACTGCTGTAGTGGGAGCATAATAGAATTACTGAGTTTGGATTATAATGCCCAGGAAAAATAGAGAATGTGGTATCATATGAAGTATGCTAACTATACTGAAAACTCTACAATGTTTTTGTATTATCCTCACAAAACAGCACAGGAGGAGGGTAAATCTGGAGAACACATTTTTATGGATTCACTTTTGCAGTCAGATTATCATCATCTACTTGTGTTTTCAAATATCAATGGGTTCTAATCTATTCTGGATGATCTCCCGACGTCCTCTTGTCCTCATCTCACCTGTCTGCGCTTGTTGTTTTATGCCAGGTCCTGAAAAAGATATCAGGGTACATCCAGGAGCAGAATGAGAAGATCTACGCTCCCAGAGGTCTGCTGCTCACCGACCCCATAGAGAGGGGAATGAGGGTCGTATCCTTCACTTACCTGCTATATTGAGATAATGGATGAAAATGCTCGGCAGAGCTGTCCTGAATGGAGAGGACTAATAATAGGTGGCAAGTGGAAAAACATTGTGCAACTTCTTGAAACATTTGGATTTGATGAAAGCCTGAAGAATCCTCCCTGTTTGTTATAGATTGCAATCAAAGCCCATGTGCAAAGTGCCAGCCATTCGTAATTAGTTGTTTAATTGCCAACTATTGTTCCCAAGAGTAAATCCAAAGCAGGAAACAAGATTATATGGACAATCATTCACTGTAATTGTAAAATTTTCATTTTATAAGCCATCCACCTTCGATCCCAGTTGAGTGTTGGTGAGTCAATCACAGGCCAAACAGATAAGAAGAAGAGAATGCTATCCACTATACCACTAACCCACCCGACACCCAGGCAATTTTGTCACTTTAGAAAAAACTTTTACAGTCTGATCCAGCATCTCTCTTTGGTATTTCTTTTTGTGTGTTTCTGTTTTTTTTTTTTGTTTTTTTTGTTTTGAAGTTTCGAAAGCGGCCAACACATTTCACTTTGTTAGTTGGAGAAGGCCCAGTGTAGGCAGACGGAGAAAGAGAATGTGTCCAGCAGACCATCACACATGCATGGCCCAGAATGACTCAAACAACAGACTCCCAGTCCACGGCCAACATGTTAGCAACGACTATTAGTCTATAAAGTTTTCACCATGGTGTCTGTTTCAAAAAGTGAACTAAAAAGTCTTTATTCTCCTTGCATTACTAATGCCTCCCTGTTATTACGTTCTTGTTATGGGTTTGTCAGACTGCCACACTGTAGAAATCCTTTTTTTAGTCTCCAAGCTCTGCATCTAAATGCCCTTTTCATTATGTGATGATCCTTGACGTTCACAGCTAGAGATCAGTGTTTTTGAGGACCGGGGTTCCGGCGGCTCCAGTCCCAGCACCAGCATGTCGTCGGGCAGCACGGCCCGATGACTGGAGGGGCAGCACCAGGCTTACGGATACCACCACAGGGGCAGCGGTACGCTTACCAACATCCGCATGCTGAAACATGAGAGCACCAGATTCTAAGGGCGAGCGGAGAAAGAGAGGCGAGGAGGTGACCCACAGCATTTGCACTCTCCCTGCTGGGACTGCCTGAAGAAGACGATTCAGGGTTATACCAACACACCGGATATGTAACAGAGTAAACACAAGATTAGACACGTACCAATGTTGAGAGTGTCTGTGAGGAAATATCCTTCACTCATTGAAAGTTATCCAAACCGCAAAAATCCTCATTTCTTTTATTCCACCCACTTTTGATTTAATTCCATCGTGCATGTTTCCATGAGTCACACCATGTCTGTGTTGCAGCTGATTGAGCTGACAATCTTTTGATTGGACTGGACATCGATGCCTGATTGTTTTCATAGAGTAACTGCGTCTATCTGCAGATCCACTGGCAGTGTGGCCTAGGTCAGCGCAGCAACTTTGGCATCTGAAAAATGGAAAACTACCAGCCTCCCGGGAGCCCAAAGTTTTCCGTTCCTCTTGAATGACTGCATTTGTGTCAGTTGATTGAGGTCAAGTGGCTTTGAATGCTGGCAAATTGGGCCTGCTGTCGGACGGCTTGTTTCTACGCTTGTTCACATGCATTTGGCTTTAGTTTCAAACGGCCACCAGAAAATTCTTTGAATTATTTATCCTTCTTTTCCTTTAGTGAATATCGGCGATCCATATCACAGCTGTAGGTCAAAATCCCAAAGTACACACAATCTGCATCCAGCACATTAACACATATGTATACAAATGCACACAAGCGTGCCCAAGCACTCACACAGACACATACTGGCAGGGGAACATGCACGTACATGCATACACACCTGTGGCTACACACCTGTGGGTACACACACACACACACACACACACACACACACACACACACACAAACACACACACACGCGCACACACACACACACACACATGGTCTCAGATCTTTGTGAATGCAAGCCGGTGAGTTTGTGCTCTTTCCCTGGAGGTGAGTTGACGTTCCTAATGAGTTGCAAGTGTGAACCATCAGTCGCAGCTCGGTCTGCGATGAAAGCTTTGCAGATCATTAGGAAAACGTTCGAAGATGAAGAACTAGTACTCTTAATTAGGCCCAAATGCTCTTTGAAAAATTTTGATCTGAGAGAGCAAAAGCTGTGTGGCTGCTGTATCTGCTCATGGATGAAAAAAAAAAAGTGTAGGTGTTGATCAAAGTTGAGAGCCAGAGACCGTGCCCACCTAGAACCCAGAAAGCTTGTTTAAAGGCTGCTGTGTATACAAATTATATTTCAATATGCAAAATAAAAACACAAATTACTGTCATGAAATGAAGAAATATGGTTTTGATACAGACATACTGTGATTTTGATCACTTCAAACTCTGTGTTCAAACCTAATATCCATCTTCTGGACATTTGTAAGCACTCGTTTCAGTATGTTCCTCACTAATCTAAAATAATCATCCAGCACCAGGCAGCCGAGCCTGAAAAACAGGAATTCTCTCTCTCATCAGGGAAATAAAGCATCATGTCTTTGTGTGTGAAGGCTGATGAGATGAAAGGTGATCATTATGTTAGAAAAATGTTGATGCCGTCAGACGGAACACCCACACAATGTCTAACAAAAGAGCAGACCTCTGGGAAAAAGAAAATAAAGAGGCTCTGCTCCAGTGTCTCCACATTTTGTGTCTGTTACCATAATTTCCATTTTTCTTCATACAATTTTTTTTTTTTTTTTTACTAACCTCTTAACGTCCTCTATTAATTAACTCTGGGAGTGTATCCCTTTGCTATCTTTTGTCCAACACTTATCTGTAAACAAACCCCTCAGAAAAGCCACTTCATTTGGTGAGTGAAGCGACTCAGCGGAAAGCCATTGCACAGCCAATGAGGTTTTTCGCTTCATTCCCATGGATAGTTTAATTTCAACATGACGCTTTTATTACCTGGAAGAGTGAGAGGGGAACCTACTTGGATATTTCACCACAGCAGTTGAGTTCAGTTGTGCTTGTGTTCAGCCTCCTCTGCTTTTTGATGCCTTCATGTTTCATCCTGGTGGAGTGGATATCCAACCTGGGGCTGACGGACTGACCAATTCAAAAAAGACTTAACACTGCCAGTAAGTGATTAAAGGAGCCCGTTGGACAACGAATAATGAAAAAATAAATGAGTGTACATGAACTGTACAGGAAAATCGCTGTACTTTATATATTTGTCAGTGTTTATTCATGCTGAGTTTGTAAACAAAAAAAAAAAAACAAAGTGTATGGAAATGCCATGAAGCTATTTAATTCCAAAACCTCACAGTTGCCCACAATTAGTCTTTATGCACATTTTATCTCTCAATAGCATCTCTAAAAAAAGACAGCAGATGGAAGAGCAGCTATAAACACATAGAATCTGTCCAGTATTGCTGTCCAAGAAGCTTTATTTGAAGCGTTGATGATGTAGCTCATGACGTTACCAGTGATGATGATGATGATGATGATGATGATGATGATGATGATGATGATGATGATGATGATGATGATGATATCAGCACTGTTAGACGTAGCGGGGGGGGGGTGCTGGTGTAGTTCTCAGGGGAAAGTATGAAATTTGCCGAATTCAAACTTCTTAAAGAATAAGTTCACATTTTAAAAGCCATCCTCTGATGATGTCGGACCACGAGAGAAATGCTTTGCGAAACTGTCGAGTGGACTGAGTTGATATTTTATCCATGTTGCCCAGAGGGAGGTGACTTTTAGGATACTCTGACTAAACAGATCTCCAGAGACTACAAAACATCAGTCACCACAAGTGGATACGATTCTCTACCAAGACCCCACAAAGGTTGTACAATGGACTGCAATTTTATTAAATGTGACCTTTGTGATGTCAGATGCTGTGTGATAGATTATTACTTGTAATTAGTTTAAGGTCAGTCGAACTAAATTTACACTGCATTGCCAAAACCTCATGGTCAATTAACCTAATGTAGTTTCAAGTGGATTTTTCTGATCCAGTGGTGTTTAATGCCAATGAGCTGGAAATTGGTAAAATTGATGGAGTAATCTGAAGAAGCTGCTGTCTGGATGTCCATATTTTTCAGTTAGTGTATTCTCTCACATGATAAAATGTCACTTTGGGTTACATTATAATCATGTAGCCAAATCTCTTGTATGCCACTTTTAAATAATTCAGCCCAGGATTGAAACGTGTGGGTATGATGTGTAAAAAAAAAGAAAAGTAAACTTATCTTTTAAGAACTGAGGTAAAAAAAAGAACACTTTGTGCCATAATCTTGCTTTGTGTAGCCATCCCTTTTTTTCTTCAAATTATTTAGATTGAAGGACAAAGGGTGAAGAGACTGAATAAAATAATAAAAGTATTCTTGTAGAAGAAGATGTGCATCAAGATACTTGTACATTAGACTTTATTTTGTTATTTATCAAGATAATTTGCCAAAGCATACCTTTGTAAGACAATTTTAGATGTAAATCTTGATGTATAGTCTATTTCTGGATGTACATTTTTACAGGACATTAATGTATGTATCCTTTATTGTATTTGAGCAAGTCGATTCAGACACATCAGTATATCAA
>OMNM01018472.1:2388-13382 GCA_900302745.1 Parablennius parvicornis | reverse complement strand
ACTGAGATTCTGGTTGTCTCGGACGAGAGAGAAGATATCTTTGCTCGTGACTCAGGCTCAGTTTGCACGACAACATTTCAAGTGAAATAGCAGTGTTTGCTTTTTCATTTCACAAAAGTTTCACGTTTCAAGGCAACATTCTGTAAACAATGTCGTGAGCATGGTTGGCCTCTAGTTGGCGCTGTTGGCGCTGCCACACATAGAGAACAATCGGCTCTATACATTAACAATGGGACTGACGGACATTCTAGTAGACAGACAACAAGTTAGACTGTTATTACAGTGACTTTCAAAATAAAACTACCTGGTCGAATATAGACTGGGAGTCATGAGACAACGGAGGAAACATTGTTCTGATTGTCCAGCTACTGAGCATGTGCAGAGCAACTCATTACTTAAGCCGTGGTGCGCATGAGAAGTAGCAGCGTTTCTGAACAGTTATTTTTCCCATTTCCATAGAAACTGACCATTTTTCAGAAATTTTGCATTTCCCCCCGTTTCCAAACAGACGGTTTCAGAACATTTTTGAGAAGAGAAGAGTCGTTGTCCAAAATTTTCGTTTTCAGTGGCTTCAAGCAATATTGTCATGGAAATGGACTCCCAGAATGACACTAAATGTTTCAGTGTTCATTTGAAAATGTTGAGTAAATGGAGCTAAAAAGCAACTTTACTCTGTTTACTTTAAACTGTCTCAGATTGCTCACTAAAAACACTTGGATCGATACAAAACACTTTTTTTATCGGTTATTCTGGTTTTCTTTGACCTGTAAGTGTAATTTCTACAACCTCAGTGCAGACAAAACCTTGCCACCCCCGTCTTGGATATCTGGTGCTCCCAATTGGTTCCCCAGCCCCAGATTGGGATCCACTGGTCTAGATTATTGTCAGTTTTGAAGTATTACCTTCTTCATTCTGATCTCCACAGTCCTGGATGAACTTGTGAACCTTGTGGAGGTTTGGTTCTGTGGGGCCAATGAAACTAATCAAGCATAAATAGTTCCTGCGATCATTTCCTCACACCAGACGTGCAGGTAGAAACAGGATCACACAACAACCACCAGTGTTTTTCTCATCGCCTGGAGGTTAGTCAGTTTGCATGTGAAGTCTTTTAACCCTTTAAACACTAAAGTCCTTCACTCGGGGGCAGATGAAAAGTCATTAACTACAACTAAACACGTGATGTTGTTTATCTGAATAAACAGAAGAACCTCATCTAGAGGAATATATAAGGGTTTTGAAAGGGTTAAAGGAGGTGAACTTCAAGTTATCTCACCTGCCTCAGATGTGTTTAATGGTGTTGACAGAAGACCAAAACCTCCAGGGACTGAATGTTGGATGGAGTGTGTGTGAAAAGAGATGTTAATGATCCGTAATGAGGTTTGACTTCTTAATGAAGGTGTGTGAAACGCATCGCGCGTCGTCAGCTTCCACTGAAGGAGTGCTAATGGCGTCTGACACCCCAACAACGCGTCTCGTGTCAGGACAGGAGCTGCAGTGACAGCCTGCAGAGGAAAACCTGCGCTGCCTGTCGCCTTGATTTCATCCGTCTGTCCTCTCCCTGTGTCCCACAGCGCTGCCGCTGCAGACCGACCCTCAGGTCCTCCATGATGGGGACAAATCAGCGGGGAAGGGCCTCATGAGTCCGGACGACTCGGCCGTCTCGGACCTTTCCCCCAAAACAGACTCCAGCCCGCAGACAGAGACGCCCAGCAAGACGGAGGCGTCCTCCAAGACAGACGTCCGGCCCTCCACACCCGGATCCAGCAGCAGCCCGCTGCCCAAGAAAGGTACCAGCTGCTAGACCGGATGCTTTCAGGACTGCTTACTGCATATTGCATGCATGGAATATTACTGCCATTCTTGGAAATTAAAGAGTTTTTTTTTTCTTCAGTTTTTGTGCCTTGAAAAGAAGGATGGCAATCACATGTATACATATAATATGTAGCACTGACTTTCAATTATAGTTGTGGATTTATTTGTACTATTTCATTACATTATTGTCAAGTTTTACGTTATTGTCTTTATTATATTTGAAAGATTTTCACCTTATTGAACATTATTGCATTATTTCAAGCTTATTGTTATGTCATCACACTATTAATCAGAATCAAAAATTGGAATTTCAATCCAAAACTTTCTCAAGGAGACTTTCTTACTTTCTTGGAATTAGCATTTGCTGAACTGTCAGCACTTTGTGGGTCAATCTGACAAATTTACTCATTAAGATAATTTCTTGTTGGGGGGGAAGATGCTCTATAATTTAGATGTTAGAGGAGGAAGATACTCTATAATGTAGAAGTTAGTGGGAGATGTTTTATAATCTGGATATGAGACTAGATTATAGGCTAGAACCTTTATGACCAAAAGAGCAGTTTTCATGACTTTCCACCAAATAATATTTGTCTGGAGCCACGAAAATAATAATTATATGAAATGAAGAAAAAAAAACATTTAAAATACTTTGATATACATATAAAAAAAACAAGGTTGTCATATCTACAATTTAGATTTTTTTATTTTATTTACATTTTTAGCTGTTTTGGACATTTTTGAATTTTTTTTTTCCCCTATGGATTTTCCCACTTTAGCCATTTTATACATCTTAATTATTTTAGCCTTGTTTTTCGTCTTTTCTTTTCTTTTTTTCTTACTTTTTTCCTCTTTCTACTTTTTCCTTTCCCTTTTTTCTTATTTTTTAAGTTTTCTTTATTATTCTCCTTTTTTTAACTTTCACTTTATTTTCCTCTGATTTTTTCTCATTTTTTGTTTCCTTTGATTTAATTTGTCCCTCTTCTTTTGTCTCCCTTTTTTTTCCCTTTTCCTCAAAGCTGTTCTGGCTGTTTTAGTTGTTTTTGCCATATTTCGCTTATTTTTCTTAGCCATTTTTTGAGAATCGGTGCGTAATGCATATTAAAATGATAAGAAAAAAAACAACCCCAGTTTATTTACATCACATATTCTGAAAGCTTCAAGGAGCTGCAGCAGATGGGCTGAAGAGCCACATGTGGCTCCAGAGCTGCAGGTTGCAGGCCCCTCCTCTATAATCTGGATGTTAGTGGAGGAAGATGCTCTATAATCTGGATGTTAGCTCAGAAAACTTTAGGAACCTCCAATTCTGCTGAAAAATATTTGTGATTTCTTCTTTTATTTTTATCTTTACATTCATATTCTCCTCAAAAAAGCAGCATTAAAGAAAAAGAGGAGACTTTACCTCCCGTCAGGCTCCATCACGCCCTGATTCCAGTTTGCTTTACTGAAAGGTGTGTGACTGCTGTGTGTAATTTTAGCTCCTTCAAAGCGGATTGTTCCACTGTACTCCTGCCTAATCACATACATCTTGGCTTGTTTGTCTTTTTGGAGTTATTTGACTTGTTGTGCACACATCCCTGCAGTCTGCTGCGCGTCCACACACACACGAAGGGGATTTCCTCCACACTTCAAAGTCTGTGTGCAGGTCTTCAGGGAGCCGCCGCCGCTCCACTAAAACACACAAAAGTTTGAAGCTCAAAGAAATCTGATGAATCTCCCTGAAATCTGCGGCTTTTTTGCACATCTCTGAACAGCTTAGAGCCACCGGCCCAGGCACAGGGAGAACATGCAGCACTCCTCACAGAAAGTACAGCCCCGGACCCGAACTCCAGTTTTCAAGGGAAAATGTAAATTTTTCATGGCGTTATTGTTAGTCTGTTTACATGACATTGGTGGTTAGAGCCACTGAAAGTGCAATTTTTTGAAAATGGGGGAAAACGTAGCTTCTCTGAAATGCTGCTAGTGTGCATGCGCACCATGGCTGTAGTAAACAGTTCTCCCGCACAAGTGTGTGTGCATGATTTCATTACAAAAACAAACAACAGCACCAACCTGTGGCCCGACATGCTAACTAGATCGTTTTCAACGTTTGAAAACACAAACGATGCGTTTTCACTTGAAACGTTGTGGAAACGGGTCCTGTGAGAAGAGAACTTTACTAACTACTGCACAAGGTGCAATTTACATTCAAATGGATCGGATAATCACAATATAACAATACTGATATTACAACATTAACCAGAGTTATTTAGATTTTACGCCTGGAAACTTTCCAGAAGCGTGCAACAACTACGGCATTTTCCCAAGATAACTGCGGTTAATGCTGGTGAATGTTTTCTGTGTTTAGACGTTTGTGCTGCGGAAGTCCTCCAGGCCACTGCACTCACTCATATATGAACGCAAACCTCTGTTTCTCTGCTTTCTGGTAGTTTTTGAATTTTCTACTTGTCATAAACGCTGGAGGAGTTATGGTGGGGACATTTACTGTGGATCTGTATGTGAATCTTGTCTTTTATAAAGGCTGTAGGACAGGGGTCTTCAAATCGGGGCCCTGATGGGCGGGTCCCTGCTGTAGGAGAACCAGTGGAGGCCACAGAGCTCAGACACAACAAAGTGTTTCTGTACCTTTAAGAAGTGACAAGTACGCTTGTGAAATGAGGTGACGGTGCGTTCAGGGTAACTTCTCTGCAGGTTTTTTTTCCCTCATCAGCCGTGTGGGAAGCTGGATGCAGGGGTGGGGAGGGAGGAGGATGGGGTTGCCATGGAGACGAGGATGAAGTAGTACAGCCAGGGCCGTCTGTGATTGGC
The DNA here is from genome assembly GCA_900302745.1 of Parablennius parvicornis. Taxonomy (NCBI): domain Eukaryota; kingdom Metazoa; phylum Chordata; class Actinopteri; order Blenniiformes; family Blenniidae; genus Parablennius; species Parablennius parvicornis. The sequence continues at coordinate 8,765 of OMNM01018472.1, read as the reverse complement.
TGAGCTTTACACAGCACGGAGACGAGGAGCCACAAAGGGAGACGAGCTCAGCGAGAACCCCGGGGGTCCGGCTGTGACGTCACGCTGTCTTTCAGAACAGCGTCAGGATTCAGGATTCAGGATTCAGGATTCAAGACTCATTTTTCTGACAGAAACTTTTCTTCTGTGTTCATTCTATTCTAGGAAAGTTTCATTCTACATCCGGCTGTTCTAACGTGGTCCAACAGAATACAAACAGTCTTTTTCTTCTTTTCCCTGCACAGACTCGATGAGCTCGGAGCAACGACAGAAACTAGCGAAGGAGCGGCGGGAGGAGAGAGCCAGATACATCGGTAATAAAATACATGAAAACATTTTCAGCTCCCTTCATACTAAAAAACTTTCCCCTGGATGCATGAAGCAGGAATTTCTTGTAACCAACTTTTCTTCACTTTGGCGGCTCGTGGTTATTTGACGTGTCCTATTGTTTCTCGTTGCATGGCTCTCAGAACAGCAAACTCAGCTGCAAGGTAAGGCGCTTCACTAAAACCCCTCAGCATCTGCAGCCATCATGTCATGTGGGAACAATCATCCTCGTGACAGCGAGCCCATCCTGCCCATCCTGCCCATCCTCCCCATCCTCCTCCTCCTCCATGAATCGATCATTTTGTGTCGTCATTCGGTGGAAATTGAGTGAACTCTGTGAACCTCATGCAGCCTGTTCGGATTTATGTTCCTCTGCATTCCCACCCAACCTGCACGCTCCCACACACCTATAATCATGGCTTCACTTTGTGGCTGTTGGATCAAACTTGAGAAAACCTTGTGGTCTGAACACATGAAAAGGGCTGGAGTCTTCTTCCCCGAGGAGCCAATCAGTCAGAGCCGTCCCACTCTGCCCGGCGGGGCGTTTGCCTACCGTGAAAAATGAGCCATCATTATCGCGAACTGAGACCAGGCCTCTCAGACAGATTAGATTAAATTACTGCTTCCATTAGCATCAATAATGTGGTCCTGCAGCAGCAGTTAGGGAGGAAATCTGCAGCCTTATCAATGATATCAGAGGTTTACTCAGAGTTCGCTTGCAGCCGCTGCTCCTGTGTGCGATTACATGGTGCAACGTTGAAGCTTCTGTCTTTTCTTTTAAATTGTGGCGTTTGGGTTGGCACATAAAAATCAGACGCTTTAAACCCACCATGAATCTGGAGCCACTTCCCCACAGGTACAGGTGTGTGTTTCTGCTTCATCTTCCTCAAGCTCTTCTGAGAGTGTTTCACTGTTCTTTAGTAACCTTTATCTTTATCTATACACAAGCGCAACACTGAAAGGTTCAGACTTTTGGTAAATTAAGAGCTTTACAACCACTTAAGCAGCCCCAAAGCGCTTCACATTGTTAATCACATTCACCCATTCACACACCAATAGAGGCGAGGCCATGCCGGTCAGTCCTTCCATTGGGAGCAGTTTTTGGAGGTGACGGCTCTGTTTCCTGAGCCACAGCTGCCCATTAACATATAAAGTAAAAAAGTTTCCAGTATTTTTAAACCATCCTTCCTACCTTCTGACTGAACTACCAACATACTTAACTGTCTTCCTTCCTTCCTACCAACCCACCCACCTACCTACTGACCAATCTATCTACCTATCTACCTGCCCACTGACCTCCCTACAGCTCAACCTACCTGCCCACTGACCTCCCTACAGCTCAACCTACCTGCCCACTGACCTCCCTACAGCTCAACCTACCTGCCCACTGACCTCCCTACAGCTCAACCTACCTGCCCACTGACCTACCTACCTACCTAAATTATCTTAGTGCCTACAAGATCATTATCAACACTGCTTATTGTGTCCACAGTACGATTCCAGCGACTCCAAGCAAAAAGTCATCCTCACAAACGATTTATTTGGGATTGGTTGGGGGACGGCGTACGCCTTCCTGGTTGTCAATCATGCTCAGCCTTGTGTGCCTCTTTGGCTCATTAGAAAAGATGAGCTGCAGAATACTGAAGCAAACATAAAACATGCATCCGCCTCACAACGCTGCCACAGAGCTTAATCCACTCAGACGTACCGTACTCCGCTAACCTGCAGACGTTTCACACCATTCCTCAGTGTGGATCATAACGCTAATCCCCCCATGCTCACCTTTTCATTGTTAATCCCTCCACACGACTAGAAGTATGATATTATGTAAACGTGTAAATCCAAGTCCGACTTTAATTCGAGAGGATTGATTGCACTTTAATTGTCACCCGGAGAAATGAGCCTGAGCCTCGTATGTGCACAGACACACAGGCTTCTGCTGCAGGGTACTGTAACACACAGCAGGAAACCGCTGCTTATTTACTCTTATCGGGATTATGGTGCAGTGAACACAGCAGCTTCCATCTGTTAGAGGCGTTCTGTTTCGGCATCAGGAGCTTCAGCTGGTTACACACTGAGCTAACTTCACAGGAAACAGGAACGGTACTTTATTTCCTGACTAAAACTAAATCTCACTTTAACTGGCTCTAATCTGTTGTCTAGTTTTAGTAGCTTTTCAGTTGGCTTAATGTGTTCATCCATGCTTGTGTTGCAGTTCGAAGGGGTCTCGGTGCAGACTGAAATATTTTAGCAGCTCAGTGTGTCACTGTGTTAACTGCTTCAGATTTTTATGATCCCCAGTGGATGAAACCTGCGATTTCAGGGATTTCCTGATTGCTTTCTGGTGCCAATATTTCACTTTTATGGTAGAAAACCTCTGCTTTCAGATATTTAACCTTGCCATCATAGAAGCAGAATATTTGCTGATTAACAGAAGTAATGAAGGCTTAACATAGGCTATTCTGTAAAAACAAACACACTATGGCAGTTTAATTGAAAACTGGTCAAACTTATGGTGAATCTGTCTATTGTATTCTGTTCTATTCTATTCTATTCTATTCTATTCTATTCTATTCTATTCTATTCTATTCACACAAGTTATTTTTTAACAATATACATGCCGAGTGAACAAGAAAAAACACTTCTGCAGGCTGTGTTGAGTGTCAGAGACAAGACTTCAGGGTTTTGTTTTTTTTTAGCATTAACGACAGCAAAAAAAAAATTAATTTTCATTTCAAAAAGAATCCGGTCTCAGGTTGAACCATATTCACTTCAGCGTGTTCTCATCAATCCTCATCACAACTCAGACTTTGTAAGAAGCTTAAGTTACATTTGATAGAGTTAAAGAAAGCATTGTTCAAACTTTAGGTGAAATTTAGTTTATTTTTTTAATTTTTTTTATTGCTTTTCTGCAGGAAGTGTGGCCCAGATGGTCAAACAATTATAATGTTTCCTAACAGATGTCAACAATAAAATCTTGTATTTGGAAGATACAGGATGTGTGGCGTGTATGGGATTCCCCCAAACCCAGCATACACTGGACATAGCTCGAGTGTAGGTCACCACAAGTCTAATGACTGTAGATGTACATGTAAAGAACAAAAAGTTAGTAAGGAGAGGTTTTAATTTGGCCTGAGTTGTCTTCTTACAAAGAGTTGGTAGAAATTCTCCAGCAGTGTCTGACGGTTTCCTTTCTGCCCCTGCAGCAGCGAAGAAGGCCCAGTGGCTGGAGAAGGAGGAGAAGGCGCGGCGTCTGAGGGAGAGTCAGCTGGAGGACCGCAGGAGGAAGCTGGAGGAGCAGCGGCTGAAGGCCGAGAAGCGCCGAGCACTGCTGGAGGAGAAGCAGAGGCAGAAACTGGAGAAGAACAAAGTGAGATGATGATCTGCTCAGGGACCCCTGGATTAGCACAAAATCACTTAACGAGTGAAAACAAAGGTTCAGACCAGTCCAGGCCCCTTAGGAGCTATTTAATTTGAATAATGAACCTTGGCCTTTGACGAAGGTCGAACCTATGACTGTGTATTGATAAAACTCCAGCATTAAATGTGACAATACAGCAGTTCTGATCCAATACATCTCAATATACTGTATAGTGAGAAACTCTTAAGCATGTTAATACTGTATTTATAGCATTTTCCAATGTAATGAGAGGATAATCATTAAGAAATGTATCCCTACAGACATTCCTCAGTACAATCAAAGCAGTAAATATTGAATTTTTTCCCACAACTTCCAACAGAATCCTATTTTCTGAAGCTAGATTAAAAAATCCAGCTGATTTTATCTGGAAAAAATTGCTAAGGCCTGCGATTACACGACTCCGATGTCAAGTCAAAACACAAAATGTTTGTTACTTTTTGGATGACTGTTACACGACAACGGGGTTTGGAGCCACTGAAAACAGCTTTGAGGAGGAACTTGCTTATTGTCTGTGTAAACGGGCAAAAATGTTACTGCTACTGGTCACAATGATCGAAGTAACTACTAGTTGTTGACAAGTTAGTAGCTGGACAATCAGAACAATGTTTCCTCCAGAGTGTCATGACTCCCTGTCCATATTCTCTTGGACTTGGTAGTTTTATTGTTGACAGTCACCGTGATAACAATCTAACTTTGTCTGTCCACTAGAATGTCCGTGTCCTCCATCGTTTTCAGCATTTCTGTGAAAACAGACATCTCTTTCAAAATCATGACGTGTAAATGTGAAAGGTTATTGAAACAAAAACACAAAAAACGAAAACCTTTTCAATTGAAATGTGTAAACGGAGCCGAAATCTGCTGGCAAAAGTTCATGCTAGTGCACATACACAGGCCCTCGTGGACACGTATCAGTACACTTTGTTTTACATGTACAAATATCACACGCTCTAAACACGCACAAACAAATTTCATTTTGACGTTACACACATACACATGCATTAGTATTTATTTTTTTTCTTTGGAACCTTACAATTAGTGCAATGTTTCAATGATGTCACTCCCCCCCAGGAGAGATACGAGGCAGCTATCAAGAGGTCGACTAAGAAGACCTGGGCCGAGATCCGCCAGCAGCGGTGGTCCTGGGCGGGGGGGCTCAACCAGACCTCCCGCAGAGAAAGTGAGTTTCAACGTTAACGTCAGGCCTGAGTTTCTTTGTGCTGGTCAGACTGACTCATGGCTTTAAGTGATGCAACACATGGAAACAGCTCTCAGACCCTGTGCTGTCATCCGGGCGGGGTACCAGAGGCACATGACCCCCATTTCTTCTCATCTGGGGTGGGGGGGCCAGAGCTCTGCCCTGAGCGGAATTAAGCTTTCACCAGCATGTTTCATTATATTACAAGTGTGAAGGCTGTTTTTCAGGGAGCTGTGAGCTCACTTCCAGGCTGTTATCGGTGTCAAACATGTGACATGCGGCCTGCGTCGGCGCCGTGACATCGAGACTCCTTCAAAGTGTGAAAGCTCCCAAGAGCACGAGCGAGCGTGACATGGAAGCTTTCTGCAGAACTAAATGTTCAAGTCGTGCCTCTAATTGTGATTTCTAACTGCCCCACTCCCTGCCCTGACGTTCCTCTGATTTCCCTCTCTGTTTACCCCCCCACAAGTCTGACTGCAGATTTACCCCCTAACATGCTGCTCAACCCGCTGGTCCAGCAGGTCGTCCGCTCTTTACTACAACCTTTGAGGAATTTGTTTGTTTATAGGAGATGGGTCGAACATAAACTGTCTGTGTACAGTTTGAGGAGTCATGGTTCATTTTAAAGAGTCATGGTTCAGTTTAAGGAGGCTGAATTCAACTTAAAGAGCCAAGAGTTCAATTTAAAGAATCTGAGTTCAGTTTAAAGAATCATGGTTCAGTTTATAGAGTCTGTGTTCAGATTAAGGAGTCATGGTTCAGTATAAGGAGTTTGCATTCAGATTACGGAGTCATGGTTCAGTATAAGGAGTTTGCGTTCAGATTAAGGAGTCATGGTTCAGTTTAAAGAGTCTGGGTTCAAGTTTATGAGTCTGGATCTTATTCCAACAACCTGGGTCCAATTTAAAGGGTGTAGTTCAAGATATTTCATTTACAGAGTATTAGGTCTTATTGTAATTTGAAGCGTCTGGTTCATTTCAAAGGGTCTAGTTCCGTTTAAAAATTCTGGTTCAAAGAATTTAAGTTTATTTTAAGGAGCATCAGGTCAATATAAAAAGTCTGGGGTATAAAGAGTCCTCATTCAGTTTAAAGAGCTTAATTCCATAAATCTTGGTGTAGTTCTGGTGCATGTTTGATTATTTCAGGTGTTTCAAACAGCCTCAGTTCTAGTTTCAGGAGATTAGAATATCCAGGTCATATGTTAAGAGGCCAGGTTTAGGTTTAAGAGTTTTGATCTGCTTTGAAAAGTCCAGGTTTCTTTTAAAGAGATCAGCTCAAAACTAACTCGTATACCAGTCCAGTAACTTTTCCCTGAGAGGATGATAAAGAGTTCAGACTAACGACGGCCTTGGCGAGTCTCTGACAGCTGCATGATCCAGGCTGGCCTGGGGGTCCGGGACGGCCCGCCTCTGGGGG
>OMNM01018471.1:2583-12974 GCA_900302745.1 Parablennius parvicornis | reverse complement strand
ACATACACACACATTTTTTTTTTTTTTTTTTAATGAAAACTAAGGTTTGAACCAAAACATTCCTATTCAGTATGGATACAGACACTTCCCATCATGTCTGCTTTTTTTCTCAACTCTGAACTCAATCAGACAGACAAAAAATAAATAAAAGTGCCTCTCCACTGTGGTGCTTCGAAAATGAAAACACCAACCGCACACTAGAAAGGTACTTCTGTTATGTGGCCAATTTTTATATTATTTCCAGTCAAAAGTACTTTATTGCATGTCAACTTGTATTTCACCCCGTCACAGCTCAAGGCGCCCTTGAAGGCAGCATTAAGTGGGACAGCGGTAAAGGTATCATTTGTGGTGGCCTGTCATTTCTTCTGCATTTCACAATAACTTCAAGAGGAGACAGAATGCTGAACAATTAAAAATGAAACATTTAAGGTGAAAGTATTAGCTGGGAACTTGCAGGTTGTTATTATTATTATTTTTCTTTTTTCTTTCCATTAAAAAAAACAAAAAAAAACCCAAGTTGAAATCAAGAAAAAATACGGATGTAATTCACATCATACTTCCATGAATTCATGCGAGAAATTGTATGAATGACAACAAGTCAGCTGGAAAAATTGAATTAGCACAGCCCCCTAAGAACGAGTCATGACGGTGACGAAGTGCACATCGGTTAAAAAAAAAAAAGAAAAAGAAAAAAAAATACAGCATATACTTCAGTTGTCTTCTTTAGTTTAATTTGGATCTTTCTAATATTGTTGCAAATAGATACTGAGTCATAACAACAGCTCTGTGACATGTGAATGTTAAAAGAAGATGCAGGTTACAGCCTCCATCTACATAACACAGCTTAGCTTTGGTAATAGTTGTTACTGTCAAAGTTCAAGCAATTAGTCGCATTTCTGGTGGAGAAATGGCGGTTCGGTGCCTCCTTCTTCTTGTTTTCCGACACAATGTCACTGAGAAGGCTACATTATTCCCCCATCATTCAGTACTAAACAATAGAGAGCTGTTTTACATGAACATTTGCTGTCCTTATTTGGAAGCGGATGAGAGTTTACACACACACACACTGTGAAACCATCTGGCATGATGGCCATGTTTTAAGATGAGGTTGAATGTGATAAGAGTCAGACTGCATTTAATATTAAAAATCTGCGAAAATTTTGCTAAAATTAAGTTCCTCAGAAATTTGCAAAATTGTGTTATTATGATGAAAACATCTGCAATTTATGGTGGAAATACTAAATGTCTGTCTAATTTCAGCATAGATTTGGATAGACTGCACTGTGCAGCATCTCTAAATGTATAAACCAATATTTTGTCTTTGAAGTTCTCCCAGAAAAGCTGTAGGCCACCGCTCCAATCTCTGACTCGCCAAAACATTGCAGTGAAGCCAAACTGTGGCAAAAAAAAAAAAAAAAAAAACAGAAGCAGGAGTCCGCAAAATAAAAACAACAGAAAGCTTTCCAGATCGGTACCGGTTTCTAAAAAAAGTCCATATTCTGTGAGAATTGCAAATGTAATTAGGACAAACTCAGAGCAGCCAAAGCCTGTCTATGTAATTCATGGAAGTAAGAATGGACGCTACACATGTCCGCATGTATCAAGTTTGGGGATGTTGCGCAATAGCGACAGACCAAATTACGACCAAATGATGAAGGTATGAAGATTAAAGAAAGAATGGAGCACAGATTTCAAGGTAAGCCTTTGTTTTGTGGATGCAGAGTTGTTCATTCATAAAATGTGCTGGTGCCAAGTCACGCCTTCTACAGCACAGAAATGTGACACCAGTGATACATTAATGACAATAGTTACATGATTGCAACATCAGATAGAAAAAAATATGTTCGGAAGAAAAGATATGGATCACACACAAACAAAAAAATTCACTTTTTCCTGTAGTTTGACCTGAACATATACAGTTTTTTTTAAAGCCATATCAGCAAAATCCAACTTCCCACATGGAACAATGACATTCAATGATGTCAACTGAATAAAACGACCTGGACTTTTGAACAATGCTTGCATTGCCTGGTAGTTATCTGACTTTTCCCAGAGTGTGATGTGGGCAGTCGGAATCAAATACAGGTCAATATGTGGCAGAGAAACATGCACCTTGTCATGAAGCTCAGCAGACAATTGGTGCTTTTCACTGTAGCAGCAGGAGATAAACACAAAAGGATAAATCAAACACAAGATGTTTATTTTGAACATCCTCTGCCTCTCAAGAATTCGGGGAATAAAACCAAATAAAACAAAGAAAGCACAGTACTGTGTCTTGTTTGTTCTGTCTTTTGTTTAATCAAACCTCACATTCACTTTTAAGTCATTTGCTTTCATTTCTTCCGATTATTTTGTATGATCCATGAGTTGTTTTGCTATGTTACTCTATTTCATCAATGAGCAATTAGGCAAAAGCTGCAACTTGATGTCCTCGTATGCACTTCTTTATTATTTTCATTTATTTATTATAATTCAGGGGTTTTCCACAGTCAAGTGCTGCTCTAAGATGTGTGTCCCACAGCGAGGGGTTTCTCAGTCCGTGTGGACAAAGATTATCAACACTTCAGAAGATGCCTCCTTAAGCCAGCCGATCCTATTAACCTTAACTAACTAGCAGAAAAATCAAGCTCCCCTCCTCTTGGTCACACACACAAATGCATAGGGTATAGACCTACTGGAGTGTGACTGCCCTTTCAATGACTCCTCCAAAAACAGAATATCTAATGCCTCTGAGTGTGTGAAAACATTCATCCCTGAAACGGCCATATTGTCGAGTGGATGAACTAATTATTCAGCCTGTGTGACTATACGTGAAACTAACACGTCCCTATACTGACAATTCTTTCAACCCAATACCGCTGAATCAGTTTATTAATCAAAAGTTCTCCAACAGTTCTAATTCAGCCTCGGGTTTAAAATCAAAACCAGGACTGGAATCAAGAGACGACCGCATCTTGTTTGAAGCTCTTACAACTTTGAGTCCCGAGTTCAGAAGGGAAACCTCTTGCTCTGAATTAACTCTGACTCCCTGTTCACGCTGGATTTTTATCTGTGGGAAAAGTCAAAAACTGCTTAACATAAAAAACACCGGGGCACAATAAAGAAAAATAAATGTTATCTGGTATCAAATCGTGTAAACAGAGAAGTGCTTTTTCAGGAGGCTGATCGAGCCACTAAACCACTGCATGCCTCGGCTCTCCAGCTCTCTCTACTCACTCCCCAGAGCTTTCCCAATACTACATGAGAATCGTTTTTATTTAGTTTTGCTGCACAGCAAACAAGCTTTCAGAAGTACTCTTATCTTGCAGTGTGTGGCAACAAATGGGAATTTCTGAGAAATAACAATTTTCTGTACATTTCATCTATGAAATGTGCGGCACCATGCAACATTGTTTGAGTTCAGTTCTACGTGATCAGACTCATTTACATTACATTCCAACGATGCTGGTTTGACTGTATGGTTAATATGTGTAGAGAAATTAGCAATTACATGAAAACTTTTAAGGGGTTTCGAACTAAGAGGAACAAACAGCCTCTTTGGTCTCAGTTGGGCCAAATGAGTTCAGTGAAAGTACATTGACAACTATATTTGCATTAGGTTTAGAACATGCGTGTCAAACGCCTCGGTTCCACTGCACAGAATGCGCCAGTACAGTAAAGTACGGGGTTTCGTGCATCCCCACTGCAAAAGTTGTGGATGGTATCAAAAGAACCGAATCAAAAAGTTAAAATTTATCATCACCCTCCGTTGGGGTACCCAGCAAGCACAGCTGTCTGCTGATTAGTCAGTGACTTACGTCACAGCTCGTCGGTCGTATAAACCCTTCCCTTGTTTACATATTCCGCTTTGCACACACTGGTCGTTTAGTTAACTGGGTTTATTGAAATGTCGGCAGTACGTAGTACCCCGGTATGCTGGCGAGGTGCAGACGCTCCTCTCCATAACAGGAGAGGAGGCGAACTGGACGCTGCTGTGCACATTGAGAACATTTTCCAAGCTGTGTCATTTAGAATAAAGGCTCACGGCTTTAGGATCGATTCATACTTCATAAGAAGTAGAAAGCTGAGCACTTCAGGTTCTTGTCAAACAAAAAAAAGCTTGCTAATGATTGTATCAGTCACATTTTAATCATGTTTAGCATGTAGCCTTACTACTATGTGAGCCTAGAAGAAACTAATGTAGCAGGCAGCACTGTCGGGGTTAAGTGATGCACCTCAAAACTGTCAACTCCTGCACTTAAAACCAAACCAACATTGACATCACAGATCAACTTTCTTCTTATTCTTATGGGTTCTTATGGGATTATGCCGGGGCCTTAAAAATTGCAGCTGCTGAAAAAAATGCTTGTTCGGCGGGAGAGTTCATATTCCGAGAAGAAGCTGTCAAACTCGCAGGCCACACCCCCTCACCGCAGCCGTGAAGTGGTGTTTTAACTTTTCAACTGCACAGCTCGTTTCTCACTTCAAATGTTTTTATAAATAGATTTTGCTGAACTGCTTCAGTAATAAAAGAGAAATTTTTTTGAACTGGTTTTAACTGGAGGCGCTGACAGCTCTGAGAAAGATCTACCAAAGAGTCCAAGTTACCTTGGATACCTTGCTGGAGACACACCACCATCCACAGATATGGACTATCAGATTAGATAGATAAAAAATATACATCTACAATGTCTACAGCAGGAGATATTGTAGACATTGGGACATTGAGACATTGTGATACGTCATCCCCAGCAGGAGATGACGTATCAAAATATCTATGGTGGCAAACGACTGATACTGTGCCTCTTCTCACTTTAGCAGTCTCAACATGCTTCACACCTTCAATCTGATATTCTATTTCAACAACAACCCACGCTGCCCTGACTCGATCTCCACTGAGAGCAGCTTGTAGTCCAAGGACACTTCAGCACTGTGAACTGAAAGAACCGGATATTGAATCGGCAGTGGACAACCACAAGCAGGTTTAAGTACCCGAGTATATTCACGTGACAAGCCCATTGGCATAAAGCACAAAAAGCTACGTGGAGACCTTTTCAACGTTGGGTGTGAGCTGCAGTTCTGGTGGCTAACCAAAGAAATTATGTGAAAAAGGATTTTGCATTATATGTATAATTACACAGGATACACAATTAACCCAAATGTAATTTTAGGAAAACCAATAATATGAGGAGCACACTCGAAACTAGTTCAAAAGAAATATGACCTGCATTTGTATGTGTACTTGTATCACAGTCGATGGGGTTTAAACACAACGAAACAAATATTTGGAAATAAATTATTAATTAAAAACCAATTCGGTGTTTTTGAGAATCGATTCAGTATTATAAAATACAACACGGTGATGCAGTGCGTATATATGTGCTGAATGTGTTGGGATCTTCTTACACCCGTACTCTAAAAGCGTCTCGAGCGGTGTGTGTCCCCAAATGGCTGCAGTGGCACTTCCTTACAGCTGTCCACCTGCGACAGAGCCGAGTGGATCCCAGAGCCAGAAGTGAACGGGCACTCCAATCCGAGGTTGGCTAATAACGCTCTGCCAGCATCCAACCAACTCAGCAACTTGGTTACAGCTTAACAAGCTCTTAATTACAGCGTGTGGGGCTTCCAAACATTTCAGCAGCTCAGGCAGTAAAAATGTGATTAATTAAGTGGAGGTGAAGAATGTGTCTATTCTGAGGAGAGAAGGTGTGTTGTTCTTGGGTGAGAATGTGTGGCTGTTGACAGCACGCTCAGGCGCTGCAAGATTTCACAGAGAGAAGAAGTGTGAGCCTGTATTGCTCCATCTCGCTCACAAGGTTTATGGACTTACAAGCATTTTGTCTCAATTTGGGCAGCATTTTGGAGACTGACAAGATCACTATAGGAAAGACAAATGGGTTGATTTGTGGAGAATAAAACCCCATTTCTCTCTATTTCGGCAAGGCACTGGCTTGTCTGTCAAATCCAGTTCTGCAACACAAAGACAAGAGCAACAACAACTTGTAGCGATTGTTAGCAGAAACAGCCAGCCAGCGAGCTGTAACTTGTTCGAAGAGCTCAGACACAAGATGGTTAGTTTGGCTTTGAGTCTCAAACACTCTCAAAGAAACAAAATATGAGTCAGACACAATGTAACAGCCGTGTGACTCAATATTTCCTGGTTGATTGCTCCAATCAATTTAATAACAAAGCTTCTTTTTTATCCGGTGAAATGAATTTGTGCTTCTTTCATCACAAGAAGATGCTTGCGGCCTTTCTCTCAGTTCAGATTACCTCTGCTGTAGAGAATAAACTAGCGGAGGTATGGAGGCAAGGATGAGAGGTGGAACAACAGGAATGCAGCCAGCGACATGTGGATCATGTGTACCTGATGAGCACAACAGAAGAAGCATATGATGGTAGAAACTGCAAAATCGCACCCTCCCTTTTCTCATAGTCTTTGTCCTCACCATCCCTCTTTGTGCGTCTGTGGGTGTGTGAGCAAAGACAAACAATGCTTTCCCACAGGGGCCAAGCACTATAGTAGTGGAGGGAGTGAAAGGGGCGCCTGAAAAGAGGAGGGCTGGGTGGTATTCAGGCCGTGTGGCCTTTTCCTTCCAACTGTGTGTGGGAAGACCCTCTGGGGCACACAGACACGCCATTCCTTCACCCACAGACACGATACGACGCCAAGCGCACACAGGCAACGCAGACGGGTGAAGAGGGAGGGGCGAAGGGAGCCTGAACAGAGAAACTTTTCAGGCTGAGGAGGGATAAAGATGGAGGGGGTGGTGTTGTAAAGGAGACGTGGGATCACTTGCCACAGGCTGAACAATACATATGAGACTAGAGCAATTTTGAGCTCAGTCATACAAACAGGTCAGAAGAAAAAAACAAAAAAAACAACGAACTGTACCAGACAATTAAACCACTGTCAGTTAGTGTTACACTTCTAGGAACTTTATCTAAAGTGATTGGTACGTGGAGTCACCTGTATATAAACCAAAGCTCAGTGAACTTTTTGTAATGGGGCATCTTAGAGGGGAATTCTTCCAAGCCAGTAGAGATACAAATTAGATCAAATGTTAGTATTCCAAATTAAATGGCAAAACTTTAACTTCATTGGTCATTTAATGACTTTGTTATATCACACATGAGCTCTTAAGTAATTAATTCCTCCCTCATTAAAGCAAATTAGTTAACAAGCTAATCTGTTATGCAAGACATCATATAAACAACAAACAAGCAACAACAACAAAAAATACACGCTTATGTTAGAAAGTAAATCACATCACCTGAAATAACCTCTCTTTAATCACACATTCTAGTCATAAAACACCCGTTTGTTCACACCAGCAGTGCTAATGTGTCAAAAAATATTTATTACTTCTGTTTAGGAACATTGGCGTCATTTTACTTAACTAAGTAAGAGATACGACGAATAACAATTGCATTTACTTACCCAAAACAATATATTGAATCCAAATAGGACGTATTTGACGCAGCAGCTGACCTCGGCTCCTTTAAAGTGATGGTGTTTTCTACTCATTCTTCCAGGGAAGGTGGCGGCTAAACTGTGAAGCTAGGAAACTACTACAACTGCCACTTCAAAGGCTTCAGTCAAAGCTGCACTTTTCCCCCAAACTTCTCAAATCGATGCAAGTTGGCCCCATGAGCCAATTCAAGCCCAGCTTTCGGCGTGGTGGCGACTTAAATCAAAAATGTATGCGTCTAAACTATCGCCTCCTCCCGATGAGCATTTAGCCTGCTAGGCCGGCTAGCTTCCCAACTTCTCCAGTTAGCATTAGCGGCTAACCACAACAAATCCGGCGACGCTTCACTGAGGCGCAGACGTTCATCTGCACTTCTGCCAATGTCCAGCCTCACTTCCGCGGCTTTCCTCCGGGACACACCGGGGGAGAGAGAGTTATAGAGAGAGACACCTCCGGCGGGGCTTTCAGCTCAACCTGCCCGATGTTATCTGTGCTGTCGCATCGTCGCCCGGAGTCTTCATCCTTGTTATTCGGGGCTGTGAAACAAGGAGCCCCTGCTGTCAAACGCTGCTCCGCCGCGCTGGCTGGCAGTCGCTCTTTTCACCTCAAGAGCGGCCCCTTGTGTCCTAAAACGTGTTTTCACTTTGCTTTGAACCGATCATATGCGATTTGGGAAAAAAAACAACAACAAAAAAAAACATCTAATTTGTATTTCATTGGAACTGGCAGTCTTACTTGACGTTTAACCTGAAATTAACCTGAAGTAACAACAACAGATCTGTCAAATCGGCGCATGAGTGAAAAATTGCAGCATTGTATGTCTGGTAACATTGAGTGAATGACTGCAACATTGTATGCCAGCTCAAGGAGCCGCAGCAGAGGGACCAAATAGCCGCCTGAGGCTCCGGAGCCAGCGGGTTGCGGAGCCCTGGGATGGACCGAAGCTGGCAATTTATAATATGTGCTACTTCATGACAAAATCCCCAAACCAAGAAAAATAAAAACATCTACAGAAAATAACTAAACCATAATTAAAAATGATATTAATTTTCTCCTGTCATCAGTCTGAACTGTAACCCTGAATTACTCTGCATTGTATGGCTCTTTTGAAAATTGACAGTGAGCTACTACATGTAAGTTCATTACCAAGAGTGTAGTTTCACTTACTAAAAATAACAGTGTAACTAAAACTCCTGAATGTGCAGTATAATTTCTGGAAATTGGCCTACATTTTTCCTTGCAAAATATTGTCTTATCCTTAAGTTGCCCTTATTTTTTCTTTATCATGTCAACTTTAGCCCTTTTCAGAAGTTTTACTTCATTCTAACGCTTTCCAGGCATGCTAAATTAGAAAAATGACTTATGTATGTAATATAAGTATGTATTGTTGTAGATATACTTTGATTTTACTTTGGGTTTTAGAAAAAAGACATAAAGACCAAATGTCTGAATTTACTTCAGCCCCTGCAACAAAACTGATTAAACATGAAGAGTTGTAATAATTTGATGGTTTTTGCATCATAATTTTAATAATCTGGTTCCTTCAAGATCAAATTATGTATGTATGTATGTATGTTTGTATGTATGTATGTATGTATGTATGTATGTATGTATGTATGTATGTATGTATGTTTGTATGTTTTCCTTGAACTAAAGTAAGTTTAATACTAAACATAATACAATCTTTACATTTACAAAGAGAAAAACTAATAAAGCCCATTTTTTTATCCAGTTGCTGAAATTTGATTAAAAAAAACAACCGTTGACCTATTGTGGATCACAGTGATATCACACATTTCATTAGGTGTTTTATTTGTACAACCTGATGCAACCCTGGCACATCTAATTAGTTTTGCTTGACATCATCAGAGAGATGATGATTTAGCTGTCAAAAATATGGTTAATCTAGGTTCTTGAATGAACAAAATTCATATTAAATCTCATTACTTACCCTCGGGGAAGGTCCTCCTGTGTAATACACATTATTTCTGTCTTGACAACTTCATACAGAGAGTGAAGATGAAAAGTTAACAATGGCAACGCTTAAAAACATCCAATGAAGTTAGATAATTTATTCCTTTGAAAATTGCTGCCTGACATGTGCAGAATAATATTGTAAATCTGTTTACACTTTGCATTAACACATGCTTCATTGTTGTGAAAACAATATATGCCCATTGGACCCTGTGAACAAATACTCCACTCGCGCACACACACACAAATACACACACACAAACAGACACGCACACACATTTTGATTTGAACCTAAAGGAGATTAAATAAGCTATATATCTGATCATCATTTAAACCCCCCAAAAGCTAAACAGTATTAAACATTTGATGCAAAATTGTTGCAAAATGTTTTTAAAAGGACCATGTCTGCCTTTTTATTCCGCAGCAATAAGAGGCAAGAAGGAATTTAGCTTGTAAATGAAGTTGTGAAATTGTACTTCCTAATGCTGTTGCGTCTGAATGAAACTACAAAGGGCAGATCTTCAGGACCTCAGTGAGGTAAACAACAAGCTACAACAATTTCAGTTTAGTTCAGACAACTTTATCCCAACTTCATCCCACAGGGAGGTTCATTCATTTTAATACTGAAAAAAGTCGTTCTAAAAGGTTGATCAACAATATAGATTTCTATAAAGAGGTGGTTACCCAACTGGTTGGTCCTTGTTGGCACAAAGACCTTGAATAAACTACAATCCTAAAAAACGAGCAACACTAATACTAAAGAAGATACAGCACAAATTATTTGAATCAGCTAAATGGGGAGATGTGCCTTTTCGTAAAAATAAATCAAAATATTTTGGAAATAATATGGAATATTTGAATATTGAAGTAATCATATTTTGAGCCATTTCTGTTCTGAAGAATATCATATTATTTGAAAATGGCTTTGATTTCACTAGTTGTTTTTTTATTCTATTTTATCACATT
>OMNM01018462.1:2313-17341 GCA_900302745.1 Parablennius parvicornis | reverse complement strand
TTTAAAAAAAAAAAAAAAATTTAAAAAAAAAAAGAAAAAAAAAAAAAAAAAAAAAAAAAAAAAAAAAAAACTAACCCGAGCTGGTTATGTCAAGGCTGCGTTAAAGATAAGCTGTCACTTTGATTTCTGCTTCCCTGGGGGTGTCTTCAGTGTGAGATGTAAGGATTAGATGCAAGTGAGAGAAACTTGTAACTTGGATGTTTCTTAATGACATGCTGTCATGCAGCATCTGAGTCTAATTTAGCCTGAGGACCCCCGCTGTGATTCATGGAGTAACCATCACACATAACAGTTACTGATAACAACCAAAGAGGGAACTACAACATGGACTTGGCCTGGAATAATTCAGCTAAACACATCCTGCTTCCACCTGCACGTTGGTCGTATTAGTGTTTTACTTTACGTACCCATTGAACTTTTTTCCAACTCCAGAGAGGTGTACACATCTGAGCCTAGTAAGCCATGAATTTAGTGTCAATCACTTGCTTCTATATGGATGTTGGCAAACTGATATATACCATTTAAAAGCTAGATCTGAATCAGTCGTCCTCAGTGTGACACTGATGAAAATTATTATGTTTTCATGGCTCATTCAGAACTATTTAAATGCTGTCTGGGCCAGCAGTATCACAGTACAGTTCCTGCTGTTCCGTTCAGACAAGCCAATGGCACAGTGCACACATCTCACCAGCACAGTCCATAAAGGATCATTTTCAGGAAGGAATATGTGTTGGTGATGATGCTCACCGGCCCCGCCAACTTTCTTCACCCAGAGTTTAAACCTGCAGGATGCCTCCAAAACACAGTCACATGGTCACTATCAAAGCTGTGCACCGCAACAGCGGCGCTGCCAGAAGCTGCCGGATCCGGCAGAGGACCAAAAGCTTGCTTGATCTCGATTTTAAGAATGAATACAGACCGTGACCCCGTGGCCTCATGACCCTTCAGACTTTTTGGGTTTAAGAGTTCCTCTACCAGAACCCACACCGGAACAATGAAAAATTTAGGAGTCAGTTTTACTTGTTTGTAAAAACCTTTCTGAAGTGCAACAGGCAGTACGTTCCTCATTTAAGCACTCACAGCACTTTACATCCAGCACTTTAAAATTTCACCAGCACTTTGAGCAGCACATAACACTTTAAGATGACGATATTTGCACATACAAATGAACTCTGCACACAATTGTGGTTTTTAAAAGTCATTTATTGAATCTTCTGTGGTCTTCCATTGAGCCGGACATCTGTGGAGGCAACACAACAATTAGTCGATTAATTGAGCATGGTGCAATATATGTGTATTTAAGATTGGTTGATTCTTTTAGTAGTTGATGTGTGTGCTGTGAATGTTTTAAGATGTGGGTGAGAGTGTTGTGTAGGTGAGAGGACAGTTTTAACTAACCTTCCTGTGTTCAGACCAGCGTCCGGGTAAAAGAGTCCCTCTTGAACAGACACTGCTAAAGAAGGTTCCGGGCTAAACCAAGAAGAGGCGTAAGTGGGGGGTGTTGCACAGTTTTAGCATTGTTTAGGATTTAGTTTATTATTTAGGTGTTTGGTTTTTAGGTTTATTTGTTAATATGGGTTTTCTCTCATTAACTTATAGTTATGGTTTTGATTGGGAGGATTTTAACTTAGTTTTATGAAACTTATGTTGACTTTCATCATCTGTGGAGTTTTTAATGGTTTCATCCAATTGAGGAAACTGTTTATGACAGTATTGCCAACTTGGTGACTTTGTGCTAAATCTGGCAACTATTCAAGTGCTCTTGGCAACTTTTTTTTAAGAAAAGCGACCAGCGACAAATCTAGCGAGTTTTTCTGGTGTTATTGGAGACTTTCTAGTGTTTGCTGACTTTACCCTTTCTCCACAAAAACAACAGTAGAGTCAGCAGAAGAAAGCTCATTCGCAGTTCTAAACATATTTAGGCCATTTTTTTAATTACTTTTTGTCTCTTCCACGACGTTACTCCTCTTTCCTACAGCATACCTTATAATCAATGCAAAACTGCAAATTAGGCGATGACATCATTTAGTGACTTCTTGTGACTTTTCGGACAGCCAATAGCTGCTTTCCTTACTAAGTAGTTGGCAACAGTGGTTTATGGCGCCTTTTAACATCATTCATGGTTCTGCTGCTGGAGAAGCCACACTCGTGAACCCTCCAATGTACTTCTTGCACTTTTGGTCTTCATGCACTTTTGAAAAGATGTGGACCACCCAAAAGCTGACTCCATCATCTCTGTACTACGCACTGTTTAAACCGCTCTCTGGCCAGGCCGATGGCCATATCGGGGACCCGAGGCTTACACATGGAAACACACGAAGATACCAGAAAAAAGATCTTGTTTGTACACTCGACTTCGCAAGATCTCTATTCGCACTGGAAAAACGGTTAACAATCAGTTGCACAGTTTTCAGACTATTCTCGTGACTTGAAGGCTCATTCTTTGAGAAAGTCTGGCTTTTTTTAAGGAGTAAATTTGTCAAATGTTGATATTTTTGCTGGAGCTGCCGAAACACCATCTTTGATATCCCAGAAACCCTTGCAGCAATTGTTAGAAGTTGCATCAGTGAGAAAAACATTTGATGGCTACAAATTCTGGTTTTTGTAAAGATGTTGACTTTGGTGTGATTGATTTTAGGAAACTGCAGGATGGAAATGAGTGGCAATGCTGGTATTTTCCTGTATTGGTTTATTCCCTGTGCAGAAGTGAGACCTTTTTTGAGATTTTTTCTGGTAGAGTAACTTTAAGCAGGAGGTGAGAAGTTAGCACTAAAGTAACTGACTTGTCGCGGCCAAGTGTTACCAACAACGTCGCTTTTTGATCCTTCCATGTCAGCTCTTGACATTGTGAAGCAGAATTCACTCAGTGTTTGATTGTCACCTATTGATGGGAAACATGAGCCGGTATTAGACCATCACGAGACAAGTTAGTTTTACCCTACTGATGATGTGTTTTCGCAATATTCAAATAAAGCTGTTTTCTGAGCTTATGACAAAAAAGAGCAGGAATAAAATCTATTCCTTATAGAGTTTTGGTAAAAAGATTTCACTAATATAGGGCTTTTCCACCATTTCAACAGTGCCCAAAGGGCTTTACACTGTTACTCACATTCACCCATTCACATTCATACACCAGTGGAGGCAGCCGCCATGCAAGCTGCTCAGTCCATCCACTGGGATCAGTTTGAGGTTAAATGTCTTGCTCAGGGACATGTTGAGAGGTGGAATCCCACCTGCACTGTTCCAATTGAGAAATATTAACATTATTTCAATCAGACATTCATCATGTTGCTTTTGGGAAGATGGTGTTAGTTCTGGTTCAATGAGCGCTTTATTAATCTCGCTGAGTTTGGTCAAACAGTAAATGCGCTTCTCTTCTCCCAGGAAAATGGTTTCAAATAATGCTGGTGCTATTTCTCAAAGTCAACTCAGGCCCCATTAATACAATTTCAAGTGAAATAGCATTGTTTCGATTCTAAATTTACCCAACAATCTTTTCAAAATAATGTCAGTTTGCAAAAACACTGAAAGCAATGTAGTTTTCAAGTTGTGCCACTGGTGGGTGCTGTTGTTACTTTTTGTAATGAATCCACACACACATGCAGCAGAGAACAATACACTATAAACATTAACAATGCGAGAACACAGACATTCTAGTCGACAGACGATCCAGTTGGATTGTTATTACGGTGACCTGTCAAAATAAAACTACCAAATCCAGGAGAATATAGACTGGGAGTCATGACACAACGCAGGAAAACAACTGAGCCTGTGTGCTTCCAGAAAGTTGCGTTTTCCCTCTTTTCCCCAATGACAGAGTCAAAGTGCTTCCATCTTGGGGAGCCGTTCTCAAAATGTTGCAGTGGCTCCGAGCACGGTTGCCGTTTTCACTTGAAAACGATAGCCGTGTAAACGGGGCCTCAGAGAAGGACAGAGAACGACAGCAGCTCTACGATGGTTTTCACTTACAGCAAAAGTAAATCATAACTACCAAAAGTAAATCATAGCTTGCTCAGTGAAATGTACTTTATTTTGTCATGAACAAGCCTCTTCAAGCAGCTCAATAGTTGCTTTTTCAATTAAGTTACATTTATTTGCTATAACTGAGAAAGTAGCTTCAAGTTTAGAATAAATATGGCTGTTGTTTGAGTGGAACTGTGATGCATTCAACCTCTTTTTGAATCTCTGGAGTTCTTCCTGTGATGGCAGATTTCAGTTCTCTTAGAAGATTTTTCATTGCCAGCTTCTCAAAAACACTTCATCTTCTCTGTGCTCTTGAATGACAGCTCAGACTCCTCGATCTGCTCAAATCTTCACGCATAACCCAGTTTTCTGACACTACAGAAGACATTTCTCTATGAAATATCTTGGTGGTGTTCAGAATACATCATTCCTTCTATGTTCAATGCATCTGATCCAAGGATGGGATTGACAGGATACTGTATATAAACAATCTGTTGAGGCTCTGGTTTCCTGTCTCCAAACAACATGATCTCAGAAAGACTTCGGGGCATCTTTCTGTCCTTCAGCTGAGGCTGAAAGCAGCATCACACATTGTTCCAGCTCAGTCTCACGCGCTTGTCCTACTGCTGTGTTTACCCTGAACACACTCCTCTCAGAGAGCTTCTTCCTCGCTCCGCATCCAGGAATACTTAACTGACGGTGAAGCTTGTGGAGAACATGAAGAAAACGACACTCTCCGTGTTGCTTTCTCAACATTGAACTCCTGCGCTTGCTTGCGATCGGGATATTAAAAAACTGCTTAAATTCATGAACACAGAATAGTATCTTCAATGTTGGATAACAGAGCGAGGAGCCTCATCAGACAATGATAAACATTATAAAATGATTACTGGTCATAAAGGGCTATGGCAGGCTAGAAAGGTCAACAAGTGACTTCATATAAAGCTTATTTTTTTCGGTTAAAACCTCTTTGTTTAAATCCCAAGGTTTTGTTTCAACGATTGTATCCTACTAAGTCAAATTCAGCTATTCTAGAAAACATTGCATTAAAAAAATCCCACTTCATTTTCATGCCAAAAAGTTATTGTTTTTCATATTTAGTAACAAATAAATCCGTTGACTTTTTTCTATTAAAAGATCAAAACAATGAATTTGTCTCGCCAATAAAAAATCTATTCCAGTCCTAGCGTTTTTCTGGAAAGGTTTGTTTAGATTGTAAACGGAAAGGTTTTGAGTTGTTTTGAACATTTTGGCTCACTCTGTCCTCTTTATCATAGTTTAGATGGTGTGAGTTTCCCTCCACATGACAAATTGTTTACAAAGCATTTCAAGGGAAAAAGCAACTTTTTTTTGTGTTTTTTTTTCATAGAAGCTTTGTGAATCTTCGGGCGTTTCCGTGATGCGTCATCAAACTCGGGTATCTTTCGCAAAAATATAAATGCTGGAAACACCCGTTTGTCAAAGTGTAATGACCAATTTCATTCACAAAGATATTGACGAAGTATCACAGATGGACAACTGGCTCTTAAATATTTGATTTCTCCATTTTGTTCAACTTTAAACCTGGCCTGTTGAAGTAGACTCTGTTCATGAAGGCAGAAGAAATGTGAAGTTGGTCATCAAAATGATAAAGCAAGAGTTTTCTTGCCACTGTATGAGGACCTTATGTGCCGACAACCTCCGACCTTGTGTGTGGGCTGAACCATTCAGATGTGTGATGGATTCCCTCATTTCAGTAGCGTCTCAGCGATGCCATGCTGTACTTTGCAAGGATGTACTTCATTACTTTTGACATCAATTTGTAGTATTCTAACCTCCAGAATCGTCTGGCCTTGTCAGAGTGTTCATAACTGGCTTCCGGTTAAGGGAAAACGGGCCAAAAAACTGTGAAATGTGACCCTTTATACAGTATTTTAAAGTCAGGACAATCCTCGCAGTCTTGACAACTTACCGGCTTTGACTGTGAATATATTTGTTCGTGAATTGCCTCAACAGCTTGTTGATATTCCTGCAGAAAGAAACTGTTTTGGTCCTCTGAGATGTCATAAATACAGAAATCTGAATAGTGGTAAAAGAGCCTTTACCGACTTTAATCTCTCATTGGTTGATGTTAGCATTCATTTACATGAACGTCAATGTCATCAAAGTGCAATCACAAATCTAGCACTTTGGTAAATCTTCGTTCAATACTCTAAATGTGAAAACATTGAACTGAATGTTGAATATTAAAACTGAACAGTCAACTGTGATTTCACATAATAATCCTCAGCCAGGGACAGTCTCATCAAAAAATGCCATATAATCAATGAAGGACATTTTTTGGGGGGTCTAGATTATGCTGGCACAGTGAATAATTGTGTTGTTAGGCTTGATTATCATTTAACGCTTTGCAGCGATCACAACACTGCCGGACGTTTTTGCTACTGAGTGGCTGTTCTTTCTCTAAAAAACCTGGCAACCCGAGTGTAACAGCTAAAACCCAAAAACACTCCACAGCTAATTTGGGCAAGAAAACACAGAGAGAGAGACAACTCCTTTTATTTTTGAATTTTTATTTTTGAGTTAATGTGAGTAATGTATTGCAAAGAGCCTGTTTTTTTGCCACTTGAGGAACTTGTTCAGGCTTCACCGGCAGGGGCTCTTGCTGTTGCAGTCCTTCACCTTCTGAAAAAGCAGTATGAAGCAATATGGGATCGTGTTTACTACCTGAGGTTTAATGTGTTTTTCTCCTGAACAGAAGAAAAGAACCTTGCACAGCTGACAGCTTGCATGTGTTGTAGCATGGATGTCGAAATGGACCAGCTGTGCAGTCTATTCCTCCCTCATCCACAAAGGCTCCGTTCACACTGCTGGCCTCGATGCTCAAGTCAGATTTTTTTGCGTGATCTTTCACGTTACATTTCAAACGCAACCTCTATCAGACTGCCCTGCGAACATGATCAGACCCCAAGGCATTCGGGGCCCAGAGCACAGAGAAAACTGTTGACAGAGGGAAATATGGACGCCACGCCACTCAGCACCAGGGTTGCCAGATGTGACTCATTGTTTCCAGCCCAACCAACTTAAAATCCACACACCTCAAAAAAAACCAGCCCAAATCTCAGCCTGTATAGAAATCATGTTAAAACCCTAAAACTATTATATGTGTAATAGAGAACAATAAACACACAAATGCACAAAATGAACTAAATTAAAAAGGTAAGAGAATGTGGCTCCTGAATTGGGGGATACCTGCCATTTTCAAGTGGTTGTTAACTACGAGCTGACAAAATCTAGACAAAATGTCGAGTCAGAGAAGAAGGAGAATATTTAAGTAGGGAGCACAGGGTCTGACATTTTAGAGGAGCTGCTTCCTCCAGTGCTTATCTGTGTCGTCAGTCACACATCAATGATGAAGCAGTCGCGTGTTAAAAAATAACCAAACTGGTGCCACGTATGATGGAGGTCTGGGTCTGGTGTTAAAAAATCAGAATTGAAGCTTTGACAAGGCCACAAAACAGGTCGGATATGAGTCACTGTGAGAACAAAATCAGAATTAGGTCTATATAAATAATATATATAAATAGACGCTGTCTCCATGAAAATTGGGGAAAACACTACTACTCTAAAATCCCGAGCGTTTCAGAAGCTGACACCAAAAATGCAATGAAGGTTTAGTGTTTTCACTGGAAGACGTCTGGGCCTCAGTGAGCCCCAGTACTCACAGCAATCATTAGACGGGAAACTCGAGCTCCGTTTTAGTGAATGTGACAAAGATGGAGGACAAGCGTCAGTGAACGTTTTCATGGATAAGTTTTAATCAATCTGTGATTCACACAGCACGAGTGCATTTAACTACAAACACTATTTGCATAGTAATGAACCAAACACTCTACTACAATTGTGCCAACATATTTATTATATTGTGGATAAAAGAACCAGTTATTCTCTTTTTAATGAATTGAACCATTATTTAGTTGCTTATCTCCTTAATGTGACCACTGCATGTTGTTCACAGCTGTGTCTGTGAGTTTGATGAAATAACTGGATCATTATCAGATGATAATTGAGGAGAGGATCTGCTCCACATAAGACAATTAGAAACCTGAATTCTTCATTATATAAAAAAAGATAAATACATTTTAATTTAACGCTGGCCATCATTAAAATGTATTTTAGCTGTGAAAACTGGGACTTGTGAACATGATCATCAGTGAACACCTGAAAAAATGTCCAATACCTCCGATAAGCCCTGTTTATTTTTTTATTTAATTTTTTTTTTTTGTGTTGGTGTTTTTACTTAGAGGGAAATGTGTATTAACTAATAGGACCAGAATGAAGCAGTCAGATTATAACCAAAGATTTTAGACAGCTTTCCTTCCTCGCAGCCGCTGAACTCTGGTTCAATTCCAAGATTTCTGATCTGAGTCACATACATGTGTGATGTTTCAATCTACTGTCTGTATATATTTCATCTTTTATGAGAAAATAATTGCTCCTATTGAACTTTATAAGAAGTTTTACATTGAGTTTATCATTTTAAGTTGAATCAACCATATTTTCAGAACTATAAGTCACACATGAGTTTGAGTTGGATCAATTAAAAAAAATGCATCATGAGGCCTTGTAGCCCACGACGAGCCTCCAATGTTTTCCACACCAGGGTAACAGTTTCTAAGGTTTTTGATGCAGTCTGAACTCTTTCTGTTTTCTGCTGTTCATTTGTATCAATTCTCATTTATATTCTGCTGTGTATTTTTGGAAAAAATTTTTCCTGTTCAGTCAGTCTGACCCAGAAGTAATGGAGGTTTTTCTGTGGTGCCGTAGCAGCTTTCTGTTGTCATACAGTGACACCTAGTGTTCTCAGCAGAAAGTACATATGTTAATTCAAACAGGTGTTTAAGTTTTAGTTTGACCTTGAAAAGTCTGTAACATTCCGAGCTAAAAGGATAAACTGAAGTTGTTAATCAATACGATTTTGCCTGTCAAATCAATCCACATAAAAAAGACAATTAGTGAAAAAAAATTGTGTTTTTTCGACCAGTAACGGTGTTGGTTGTGCACTGATGGTTCATTGTGTCACATTTGGCAAGTGAAAACTACCAAACTGCAGCAGTCCAGTTGACAGGCCTTTGCAAACAGCTGCACACACACACACACACACACACACACACACACACACACACACACACACACACACTCATCTGTTTGTTCGCTCCATCTCTGTCAGGGACAGGTGTACGCTAAGCCGAAACAGAAAATCACCCACACAGAGACGGCATCCATCTAACCATGGAAGCTTTTAACACATTTAAAAACAGCATTTCCAAGATAGCAACCTGTCTCAAAGAGACATACTTCAGCAAGCGAGAGAAAAAGAGAGAGCGGAAAAAAAAGGAACAGTCCCCAAGCATGAGACAGAGTTACTAATTTATGTCCAGCAATGGATGAAAGCTTCAGAAACATCAGGCAGGGCGAGAACAGCCCTGAAATTGAAATCAATAAGTTCATTAGACTGCAGAGCCCATTCGCGCTGCACCCTCCACTTCCCCTGCAGACAAACACAACAACACATGAAAAAAACAGGCGCGAAACAAGGCTTGACCTATGTCCACTAGCCAAGCATTCCATTTATTTAGCCCTTATCGCAGGCCTGATCTGAAGAGGCAGCTACACACTGATAATGCCCCTGGATAATAGCAAGACTAGACAGGGTCTGACCAAAGAATGACAGCCAAAAGAAAAGAGAAAGTGAAATAAAGAAAAATGCATTTGGGATCTTCTTGACATTCATTCTCTTTTTTCTTTGTGTACACAAGCACAATACCAAAATATGAGGGGCTCTTAGGAAACTTTTACAAGGGTTGTTTTTTTGTTTGTGTTTTTTTTTTTTTTTTTTTGCTGCCGCCTCTCTTGTTTGAGCCTGTAATTTAGTGGATCCCCATCAATAAATGAAAGAATAGCTTTGTGGATGCTCGGCCTGACAGCTAACAAGACCCAGGCCCTATCTGCAACAAACAGACAGAATAACAAACACTGCTGTCTGCGCACACACACACTGAACTAACCGTCAATACAGCTCATCATTCATGCAGCCGAACAGTACTGTCAGGGATTTTAACACGGGTACAGTACAGAAGTGAGCGTTCATGCGTGGGGTACAGGCGTATGTAGAAGGAAAAAGTTTTTACCATCATCTTTTTATGCCTTGAATTGTGTTTTTCCTCCTTGTACAGACATAATCTCCAGAGCCCGGCAGGGTGGTAAAGATCGGTACAGCTGATGTCTTCCTCCATTTGAAGTGGGGGCGCCATTATAGCTTCAGTCCATATCAGCGAGGCCCCACAGCCCGTGTCACACCACTTCCTATTGCTGATTTATGGCTGTAAGGCTCATGGGTGTTAGCATAGTGCATATTCTCAAACTACCGCACACACACACACATTTAGGCACACACAAAATCAATGAGGCACAAATTGTTCATGACCCGAGCTTCACTTGCCGCCACCAGAGGCCAAACCTGTCTTCAAGGGCGTCTTTATCACGCCCACAGAACCCTTTTCACCTGGAGATTAACGCTCGTGCCTAAATGGCCTGGCTCAACCAAGACCCTATCTTCACTCACACAAATTAAATACAAATGGACTTATGTGATTCTACAAAAGAAAATCTTTATTTCAATCCCTCTTATCCTAATACCTTATGCAACTCAGTAAAACATTTTTTTTTTTTTTTTGAGCTTTTTTTAAATCAAAGAGGGAAAGTGTTCGTCCTCCATCAGGAAGCTCAGGGAGTCACCATCCCAGGGGGTTTCTGGGAACGCAATAGCACTGCTGCAGTTGGCAAGCCGCCGTTCGCTAAAGAGTTCAACAGAAGCCAAAACATTTGCTACGGACTCATTTCATTTCCTGGTTGAAATGGCCAACACTGCGAGGCAAATGTGAGAACATGCTTTTGCATAGGAAAGCTCAAAGGAAACCAAGTGTCAAACGTTTCCCTGAAAAGAAACAAGAGCTGCTCGGGAGCTTTTGGAGAAAAGGAGGGGTGTAACTTGTCAGCTCGTGATATTGTGAAGCACAAGAAAGCAGGAGTGGTGTGGTTGAATGTCCATGAGTTTTATTCACTTGACGACACAACAACTAAATGTGAAAATAACCAAAGGCAAGGCACTAAATCTCTGCCAGTTGACTCTGAAGTCAAACTATTGACACCATATGTTCATTATAGGATCTCTCTATATATTCAGTTCAGGTAAATGTGTGTTTTTCATCATCGAAAGAAAAGAGCTGTGGAGTTTTCTGCATGTTCTTTCGCACCACTGGGTCATGTCCTCGGCTTAGATATTCAAAGCGGCATTGCTAGTGTAAAGCCAAAAAAATGTATAAAAACAAATGAAATTGGTTAAGTACCCAACAAATTTCTAAGCACTCATAAGCCCAATTACCAATGGCCTTTATTTTACCAACATCTAAGCATGGCCTTTTTTCGAGAGTGGCACTTCCCAATTCCAGCTTTCTATCCATCCATACAACCATCCATCCATCTTTCATACCCGCTATATTCAAATTAAGCCGAATGTTGGCAAATGACAGGGTCACCAATCCATCACAGGGCAAAGACAGAAAAACACACAATTACTCACTTAAAGCCTCACACCCAAGAACAATTTAAAGTTGGCTAAAAAGGATGTTTTTGGATTGTGGGAGGAAGCCAGAGTACCTGGTGAAAAACCACACATGTGGGGCGTAAAGCAGCTTCGCTTACAATCTAAAGGTTTGCGGTTAAATCCCCATCTCATCTTGTCAATGTGCCGCAGTGTTCTTGAGCAAAACGCCAAAGCCAAACTTCCTACCAGTGATGTGTGAGCATTTTCACATGCAATAAATGGACCTATGTACTGTAGATATAAGTCCATTTCATGCACATAAAAGAACACACAATCTTGTCTGTGGATGTGTAAAAGTGCAAGCACCATTTATAGAGTCAATATATAGAGTCATAATATATTTTACTTAAAAAGCGCCACAGTGATGGAGGTGATCACAATAAAGTTGAAATATCAGACTTTGTTTGCTAAATTATTGCCTGTTATTTATTTGTAATGCAAAGAAAAAGCAAGATAAATGCGTCAGAATGTTGCATAAAGTTGACCATCTTTCCTCTACAGATGAGATGTATAACAACAAAATGAATATAAACTTCAGCTCTGGCTTCTAGACTCCCCCAGTCATGGGAATGTTCTACTAATTGCCATCATTGTACAGCCACCTTTCTAATAAGACATCTGGTTTCTCCCAAGATGGCAAAAAGATTTTACATTTCGTAATGGAGGTCCTCCACCGTGTGTACAGCTGAGCTTCATTCAGCATCATACTCACTACACAGGAGTGTGTCCAGAGGCGTTTCACAGCTTATCCATATTTAAGGCCTGGAACTCACAGGCAGGGCTTAGCCCCGGGCACACGAACAACTCAGCCATATATATACAGGAGACAGGCCAGTCGAAGAGGCCACTGCTGACCATTTATTTATGAAGTCAAAGCTCTGTGGCAACAAGCTATCCACTCTGAAACAACTTAAAGCGCTTATATCCAGGCTGAATATTTCATCCGCGTGTTGCTGCTCCTTTTGAGTCTTTTTCAAGAGTAGAAAGTGAAGGGAATGACACCGGGCAGGCGCGAGAGGCGAGAGGAAGAGAGGACACTGCAGGTGATGCAAGACCTCTCCATAACCCAGTCAAAGTAAACAGGTGGGGCCGGAGCGGCGCGAGGAGGAGAGAGTGAAGGGAGGCTGCTGCTCACGGGCCTCCTCAAGGTCACACCAAGGAGAGGCTTAGTATTCTCCCTCTCCGCCTTGTCTGGAGTGAGAATCGGCTCATTCGCTCCGTCAACCTGCTCCTTCCCTGTCTTTATCCCCCTCCTTTCCAGCTACCTCACAAACTAAACCAGAACCTTTTCATGTGCTGAGCGGGGAGGAAAGAACTGCTTAAAGCAGGAAAAAAAAAAAAAAAAAAAAAAAGACCTCAGGAAAAAACAAAACCTAAATGGTGTTGGCCAGAGATTCGACAACATCCAGGGAACAGTTCCGTCTTCTGAAAGGACTGAGTCTGTTATGGAGCCACGGATACAGAGCAGGAATCCTCAACTCAACTGGAAATGTAAATGTGCACAAGGCAGGAAAGAAAAGAAAGGAAGAGAAAGATGAGAGTCTCCCTCCTGTTTCTCTCATTCCATCGCCACTTTGACGTTGCTCTCTTTCATTTTGATCTGCCTATCCAGTGTGTGTGTGTGTGTGTGTGTGTGTGTGTGTGAGGAGAGGCAGCTGGCAGGTGGCTGTGTGCAAAGGTATTGAGGTCTATGAAATATTTACCAAAGCAATAATGACTCCCTGGACAGAGTGAGCGGAGGAAGAAGGCGAGAAGAGGGGAGAGGAGGGGCAAAGAGCAAGAAGAGAGAGACAGGCAAGTGAAGAGTGCCTGTCTTCTTTTTTGTCAAAAGCAAGGATGAACAAAAGGAGACCTGAGAGCTTCCAACTTCTGATGTTGTTCACTCAATGAAAGATAAAAGATACATAAATACATAAATAAATGTTGTTGTTTTTTCAAGTTAGCTTGATAGTCATTGCAGTGACCACTTCCATGTTGATCTTGAGCTTTCCGGTGGTGACCCTGGCGTGTTTGGTTTGCAAAAATAAATTTTAGTTTATGTTGTTTAACATTGTTTAATTTAAAATTGATTTTCTAAGTCATCTATTTATTTGATTTTTATCGTTTGCTTATTGGAGCTGGTGTTTTCATATTGAATATTATTTTGTCTAGAATATTCTGTTTTAAATCATTTGGCACAGTGCCATTAATCTTTGTGAATTTCAACTCGCGTAAATAATATATTATCTGCCATTGTTGAGTGAAACACTCGAACATTGACAGAAAGCTTTCACCCTGCGTCTCATGTGCGCGAAGCAGGGGAAGCAAAAGTATTAACTTTCTTTCCTGAATTAGAAGAACAAATGGACCTAACCTGATTTAAAAGTTCTATCACGCAACAGATGTACTCATAAACAAATGCACAAAGGCATGTGTGCACACACCCAGTGTAACTACTGGTTATAAAACTGTTTTGTCACCATGGACACACCAGACTCTTTGTTAGAAATGACACTGATTATTATCCAACATGCATCATCAAACATCGAAAACATTTCTAAAGAAGATAAACAGGTAATGATTTGAATAGACTTTGCGCAAAAACACAATAAATCCCATTTAAGCTGCAACAAGTAAAGAGGCTTTTTAGAAAAACAAAACGTGAGGAAGACATAGGCGTTGTGTGTCTGTGACTAGTCAATGTGAGAAATCATGGATTAAATTGAAAGTGTCTGACACATGCATACAATACAACCGCAATGTTTTTAGATGAAAATTGCTGATTTATTCTTTAGTCACAGGTGACCTCAGGTTTCTCTGCTTTGACCAACAAAACTAACAACTGTAAGTGTTACTCCACCCAAAACTGTTGTCTCATATTAAACAAAGAAAGATTCATGCAGATTGTAGAGTCTTTACCATGACAAGTACCTATTTACAGAACTCAAATGTAAAGTGACTAAACATTCAATTTATGGTATAAAATGTGTTGATATTAATAGTAAGCAAAAGATAAAACTTAACAGAAAAAAAAACCAACTTCAAAATATACCAAAGTAGAACGACAAAGTATTTTTACAAAGTGTTTCTTTCCACCTCTGATGCTAAAGTATTTCAAGGACTGGCTGTGGTGAAGTTTATCCTTTGGGATATCACGAGCAACAAGTACCGCTTCTTATTTTTGTATTTTAACAATGATGAGAATTAAAATACCACAATGACTGTTTGATGGTTGATGTAATGTAAATGTCAGTCGATCTGTTTTCTCTTCTCATATTTATTCATGCTCTTTTCTTCTTCTTTCAAGGAAACAACTCCCCATCCTACCTGAGGTAAAGTGTTTCTGTGACTTTATTGAATAAATGAAAAGCAACAAACTGTTAAAGCTCATTTAGCTATTTTCCAGCCGAGCTCATATAGGCTGTACACATTCAGACTCTG
>OMNM01018448.1:5382-33206 GCA_900302745.1 Parablennius parvicornis | reverse complement strand
TTTGAAACAAGCTTTTATAAAACCTTCTTACATCAGGATTCCAGATGTATATAACCTATCAACTATAAAACTACCAAGTCTCAAGAGAACATGGACTGTGAGTAGAGGTGGAACATTTCCAGAAAACTTCCATGGGAAGTAAAGGTGGGGGATTTTTTGGAAATATCCGTGATAATCGATTGTTTTGTCACTGCGTCGATGTAGAATTGTCCACGCCTGCATTGTAATGCATCCTAGAAACAATGCAATTCAAAACCCAAACATTTATACGTGATATTTGTAAGGCAGTTGTTAGTATTACGTCACTATTGCACCACTGTGCAGCGGCTAGCGCTCTCGCCTCACAGCAGGAAGGTCGTGGGTTTCAAATGGAATTTGTATGTGAGTGATTTCGGGAAGAAATTTCCCTAATGTGTTATTACTAATACACTGTTAAAAATTAAAAAAAAATTGATGAATGCCCTACTACATAATATCATGAAACCTCTATAGGTGGAAATGTATGACTTTGGAATGCACGCTGCATGTAGGGGGCGTGGTCTCAATCACCCGACAGTGAGCGGTGTGTTTATGTCCATGTGATTGAGAAATGGCATAGAATTAAATATGGAATGCACTAAATCTGGTTGTTTTTGTTCGGATTGTGCTAACAACCAAAGATATTTAAGTTCCCAATTAAGATCCAAACTTTAATTAAGTAAAATTCTGGTTTATTCCCATAAATTCCCATTTGTTCCCGTGGAAAGTTTGCAACTTTAAAAAAATTCCCTTAATTTTGCAACCCTGCAGAAGAACTATTCACTATGTCCATAGTGTGCATGCGCAGGTGGAACATTTCTGCCGTCTACACGGAGGCGGAGCCCGAGTGTTTCCAGAAAGTGCCGTTTTCAGTGTAATGAAAGGACAGAAGTTATTATTCTATTTAGATGTACGAGGACACATGTCAGACACATGAGAAATCAAATGACATAACAAAACCACATCTTGTTTGCACCCTTCATGGACACTTGCATAACAGGAGTGATGACTGCAGGGTATCGGATCCTTTCAGGACCCAGCTGCACGCCGGTCAATTATCGCCCACGGTCTGCTCCGGCGTCACGTGGGATTGTTAGACCTCCCACAAGACGAGCGGTGACAACGCACAAGGCGACACCGGCAAGGGCGAACGCGACGCGACTCAAGGTTCATTTGAGCAAATCTGATAATCTTGCATGTGGGGCGAGGAGCAGGCAACAAGGCAAAATGTGTGACTGAGTAATGAGGAGGAGAGTTTCACAAGAACAAAGAGCTCATCAATAGAGGGCTTTTTTTTTTTTCTCACCCCTCATCTGGATTCACATATAAAAAAAAAAAAAAAAGAAACCTGTTGATTAAATGCTCTGAGTGATTCCTCTGATGCTTTCCGGTGACCCCCTCCTGTTTGTAAAGCAGACAAATTAAAGTCCTCCATCAAAATGTGATCAATGCCAGAGAGCCCCCGGCTGCAATGGGCACCGCGCTGTAATGAAGCCATAACTCAACTTTACTGCGCGGTAAATGAATGATGGACATTTGAAGGATTTCCTGTTAACTCTTTGCCTCTTTTACACGTCAACATGAGAAATTAAGCTGAATTCAATCTCCTTTTACAGCCCTTCTTTTACATCCCGCCGCTGCTCCTACACATCAAGTCTCATTTATATGGATGTATAGAGTGGATTTAATTCATTGGCTTGTTGAATCACCGAGTGATCTATCAATTAGTGTAAAATGCTTAATCAATTTTATGTCATCGAATCAAATCAGGTGAGAATGTAACACTTAACATTCGTTCATTTGGATTAAGCACATGAAGCTCACACCTGTTGTACTTTTCAAATGTCTGATTTTACAGAGCAAAATGTGATTTCTCAGTAAATCGGACCAAAAAATGACCCGTAGAGGACTTTTTGATTATTTTTGGTGCAAACAGACAAAGCAAAGTCTCCTTACGCTTTAGTGGTAATCAAGACTCCAACATGTCTACATTGAGTGTGTCAGGCTCAATCAGATTTGCTAGATCTCATTATAGGAGTGATCATAGAAAGAAAATAGCAAAAGACCCGGAAATGTATCACAGAGCTGTCTCTTGACCTCGAGTCAAGAGGATAACAACTCACATCCAGGTTGTAGAGCAACTGCCTCCCATTAACATAGTGAACAGTTGACATCCAGATTATAGATCATATCATAACCCCCATGTTGAATTGCATTTCCCATTTCTTTTGCTTCATTGAGCTTTTTGAGACTTTTGAGAAAAACCTCGACTCCACAGCTCCTCTACTGGTGAAAACTTTACTGGATTAGTGTGTAAGTAAACAAAGTGGTGGCTATAGATTTGAAACATTAGTTTACATGAGTCAATGGTACTTTTTCCTTTTTCTACCTTATTTATTTGACATCCTTTTCTTTTGGTAAGTTATTCTCTGACTAAGGGCAAACCCAGTAATACTCTACAGGGAATGGTCAATAGATCAGCGCACCTTATTACGAAATACCACAACTTGGTACTACCAATACTAATCAATGACACAGGATAGCAATGTTCCATAATAAAGACTGTAATGTGGAAATCACTTCATAATGGCAAATCTGGAAAAAATGTGCATCGATATCTTGCTTTTTTTGTAAGGCCCCATTCACACGACAATGTTTCACACTTAATCTGGTTTTCAAAAAAAGTTAGTATGCCAGGCCATGAGAGGGCGCTGTTTGTTTTTGTAATGAAACCATACAGGCCTATGTGCAGAGAAGAACACTCTATAAATGTTAACAAAATCCCAAGAACCTGACATTCCTATGGGCTAATGATTAATCGGGTGCTATCAGGTGAGATTCTCAATTATTAAACTACCGATATGGACTATAAAACTAGAATTCGGACCGTGAGTCATCTCACTAAGGGGACCGCCATGTTTGTTTACTTTGTGGATCCATCCATCAAACCTTGACAATACACTTTCAATCTGATTCCTTCAACTGAATCCATTTTATTTCGTCTTTATTCCGTTTCATGTGTTTAGTGCTCACTAGTTTCCAAGAAGGACTTTATCAAGCTTTTGGCTCATCATATATACATTTTTTTCCAGCTTTTGATGATATGGTCCTCTTATTTGTAATCCACGACGACCAACTGCATATATTCATTTTCAATTTAATGCAATACGCTGCTCTCATTCACATTCATGATGATATCGCTAACCTTTTGCGAGTGCCAGATATAAGACTGAAGGGAAGCCAAAACACAGCAACGCCTGTGATTGGAAGTCTTTACCAGACAATGGTTTCCTTTAACAATAACATCCCTGTTGAATGGTTTCCCACATTCTTATTATTTTATGTCAGCGTGGGGAAATGTGTTTGCTTATAGATAATCTACTTGCGGTTTCTACTTTCAGAGCTACAGCTTTCATACTGTCACCTGCCCCAAATACATATGAATAAGGAGTCAGCCTCCACAAAGACAGCTTTGGCATGCATCAAAAGTTCTTAATAAGATACTTTACCTGCAAGGCACCCCATAAGTGACTGCAGCACTAGCAGTTTCCATAGCAACATCATCTTCAATGTTGTAGGGTCAAAGTACTCTCACATCCAATCACAAACGTATGGGATCCGATTTGCACCTTTCTGGTTTCCCAATCTGTAGAGAAAAGAAACAGGCGAGGTGAGTTGGTGGAAGGATACTCATCTGCGGCCACTCCTGCAAACTAGGTAATGTTTTGTGTTTGTTTCTCTTTTTGGGGAGTTCATTTCCAACATGACTCTCTGGGCTCATTGAAAAGTACCAGCACATCTTGAGTTTCTCCGGGAAACTCATGATTTGCGGAATGAAATTGATTGATTAAGTTCAAGAAGAGGTTTTGTTCAGTCTTAAATGCGACTTTTATGGATATGAGGCTCATTAAATGAGAGCAAGTATACTGCTTAAATAGTCCCTGGTTCAAATGTGATTCCTGGTACTCTAACGTCTTCCTACAGTCAAAAGAAATGGGTACTGTATGTGAGAGAGCCTGGCTTCAGGCCGGTATCGTGTACCCACTATGATTGATCTACTTTGGGCCAATATTATAATGGATGAAGAAAGTATATGACACCTTAATTCCACAATGTTTCAACTGAAATCATCATCATCATCATCATCATCATCATCATCATCATCATCATCATCATCATCATCATCATCATCATCATTTTTTAATTTTCATTTCAGAAGTTTCACCCTTATATGGTGTCGATTTCTGTTTACACGGAAGAAACACTGAGAACGTTGTAGTTGGCATGCCAGGTCCCGTTGGTTTCTTTTGTAATGAAACCACACACACATGCACACAGAGAACAATACACACATAAAACAGACATTCACATGAACGGGCGACATATTTGGATTACTATCACAGGTGACTTTCAACTATAAACTACCAAGTCTTTGAGAATATGGACTGGGAGCCATGACAATCTGGAACCAAACATTGTTATTGTCCTATCTACTGAGCATGTGCAGAAGTAGTATTTACAATGGCCGTGGAGTGCATGCACAGTAACAGCGATTAAATAAAACTGCCATTCTCACAAAGACAGAATCAGGGCGTTTTCGAAAAGTTCCACCTTGGGAGCCGTTTCCAAAAGGTTGTGCTTTCAAAGACTCCAAGCACCATTGTCATGTAGAGGGACACTCAAAACACAACAAAATTTTCTATTGTTGAGCAAACTGGGCTTTAGGCTTCTTATAATTAGTGGTTTAATATGGTGGCCAGTGAGGGACTTATATTTCTTTTACGTATTACACCTCCACCCAATTTTTGCATTGATATTTTTTATCAGCATAAATTAGCATATTGAAGACTTTCTTACTCCTTTAGTGCCTAAAAACACTTCCCCACTTGTCAAATACAAACAGAAAGCACACAGTGCTTCTGATGTCCACTCGGGACTGCTGTCAGAAAGTCTCATTATCACCCGTTTACTCAATGAAGGGAAAACCTAGAACTCCCATCTTAGGAGCCATTCTCAAAAAGTTACATTTTCAGTGGCTCCAAGCACCGATGTCGTGTAAACCGACACCCAAAACAAAATAAAAGTTGCAGCGTTTTCACTAAGATGGAAAAATGTGTGCAGCTTCAAAATGTCAAAGGGTTAAACTGAAGCGTCAATTCTGAGGTTTGTTTTTACCGCAGCTGCAATCCCCTGGGTAAGAGTCCCATGTTGAATTTATTCAATGTATTCCCATGTTACAATTACCCAGACCTCATCCATTCTTATTATTTGTTACCTAACTTCCCTGGTTCTTTCATAACAAGGTAACCATGACCTCAAAATCAAGCTTGGAGATAATGAAAAAAATAATTATGTGTGGTAACTGAGGAGAAAAAAAAAAAAAAAAAAAAAAAAAAAAAACTGATGAGGGAATTAATCCAGCGCACCAACAAAGAAAATCCACTGTTTTGACGGCTGTCACCTCCTGTGTTTGGTCTGTTTTGATGTCTTCACTCCACATCGGATTTCATTTGGGAGCAAACAAATGGTTTTGGTACAGTGGATGCACAGCGCCATCCAGATGGCACGCGCAAATCAAACGCATATCAACCACATTACCAGAGTGTTTGCATCATTTCAGTTCATGCATACCAAACCGGTCAGACCTGAGGACACCTGGAGGATTAAAAAAAAAAATAGAAGGGATCTCAATGCCAAGTTGGGACAGTGAAAACTGCAATGTTCATTTCCATATCCCCAGGAGCACTCGGGAATGCTACTTTTAAGTCAGTATGAGAGCAACAGCACTCCCACATACGTTCTCAAAGCATTATTCCTGTTTGGAGCCTTGTAGCTTTCATCCACACACACGAGTGCAAAGCCAAAAGATGGAAAACATGAGACAACAACTCCCTGAAGCAAGAACTGAACTTGGAAAGTTTGTTGAGTGTCAGGAAAATAGTAGGCAGCGTCTCAAACCACAGTAAGAAAGAGAAATGTATTGTATGAATGAGGCTGAAGTGAAAAGAAATGAGTCGAGAGGCAAGAATACTTTAGTCAGAAGGAAAAATAAACCATGCGAAGACCTATGACGGAAGTAGAAAAGATTTCTCTGTCATCCATCATTGTTGACAGAATCACTTAGCCGGAAGGACCTCACGGTGAGGAAGATGCTCAATCTTACATCACCATTTACATCTGCAAACAATACACGATACAGACTGGACTGGAGTACTACTACTATTTGAGTGACGTGACATACAGGTGTTGGTCTTGACTTAGTCCGAGGCTTCTTCAAGTTTTGGTCTTGACTACAACAATATCATGTACTTCTAGTGTTTCGTCATGTTTTGGTTGATGTATCAGTTTTTCTTTTAGGAGTTTGAACTGCTGTTAAATGTATTTTTGTGAAATCCAGTGTGACCTGAATCATCACACAACATTAATAATAACACATTTATTTATCAGTGTCTTTCAAACACCCAATGTCACTTTACTTCACACGTTTAAAATGCAGTTAACAAGGAATGACATATTAGCGGTAGTAAAAACTAAAACATTGACATAGTTTTACGTTGAACAGACTTGTCTAAAAATACTCCAGGGAATGATTGAATGTTTCTCATGTCGGATGGGAGGGAGTTCCAGAGGTGGGGGGGCCGAGCGGCTGAAGGCTCGGGACCATCTGGTGGTCATGGGGGCGGAAAGGACGGCGAGGCAGATCTGAGAGTGCGGCTGGGTGTGTGGATGTGGAGGAGGGCCGTGAGGAATGGTGGGGTGAGGTCAGTGAGGGCCTTGAATTTCAGGACTAAGATTTTGAAATGAATGTGGGGTTTATGAAGAGATGGAGTTCGGGCGATGATTCAGGGAGCAGCGTTTTGGACCAGCTGGAGTTAATGGATAGGTTTGAGACAGAAGGGAGTTGCTGTAGTCCAGGCGGCAGGTGACCAGGGTGTGGAGCGGTGTGGAGGTGCTGCTGGGTGAGAGGGAGGGGTGATGGGGGTTGATATTATGTAGGTGGAAGTAGGTTATCACTATTGATAGTGAGCTTAGACTGATGATGAGCTTACCATTTGTATTTTTCATTGCAATACTGATTAAACGTATCGATTATTTCATTCGAAACTGTTTTATTTAATGGCATTTGTTTTGTTATGATGTCAACAATGTGAAATTGGCCGGGCATACCATTTGGAGGATACAGCAGGATGTCTCCTACATATGAATTTACTTTGTGAAGGATATTTTCTGTTATACCGGGTTGTTTTGGTCGATAATAGCAGCAAGTGGCAAGTTCAGAATAGCAAAACCAATAAATGAAATTACCTCCTTATCTTAGGATTTCCACTAATATTGTCTTTATTAGGATTGTTTTCAGGAAACATATTCATTTGTAAAAAGCACTAAAGGTCATCTGTTTTGGTTGCATATCAAATATTGCTATTTTACATGTTATGGGATATTTCT
Source organism: Parablennius parvicornis (assembly GCA_900302745.1). Classification (NCBI taxonomy): domain Eukaryota; kingdom Metazoa; phylum Chordata; class Actinopteri; order Blenniiformes; family Blenniidae; genus Parablennius; species Parablennius parvicornis. The sequence continues at coordinate 25,742 of OMNM01018448.1, read as the reverse complement.
AATAAAACAAAATAATGCATGGAATCCACATATTCAAATCTGACATGCCTCCTGTGAATAACTACTTAACATACTACTGTTTGTATACGGATGAACAATGCAGTGATGATGTCATTCAGTAACTCTATGATGAGTGCTGCAGGAGGGGAGGCGCAGCATTTCCTCGCTGACCCGAGCCCAATCCTAATTTTCCACGCTCCTACCGTCTGGCATTAGGAACAGGAGCATCCGGACGCAAAGCACCAGCTTTACAGACAGCTTTAACCCTCGGGCTACTGGACCGCTGACATTAGCCCGTACTCCTTACACAAACACAACAATAACACCATGGCACACACACACACAACACAGTAATTGGACCCTTAAGGCGCTCGGGTTTTTATATTCTTCACAATGCTGCTACTAGTCAACGTATAGATGATCCACATTGCACTGCAGTCATTTTTTTTTTCTTCCCATAATGTTGAATACATTTATTTGCTCTTCAGTTGAATACTTCTACTTGTCTTACAATGTGTGGGATTGAGTTCGCGCTGAAATTATAAATACCAGGTGATGCTGTCCAGGAGCCAACTGTTAGCAGTGTGGGAGAATTGTCATCTTAACAGGAAGTTGTTTTTTTGGGGGGTTTTTTGACAGAAAGTGAGAAAAAGGGATTTGTTCTTTAAAGGAAAAGCAATAGAGGATTTGACCTTTGTTAGCTGAACAATTATGTTTCAAATGTGAGTTTACTGTCAAGCCAGATACTGAGATCCTAAGTAAGTGTAACAGTCCTACTGAGAACATCATGAAAAACACCCAACTGTGATCAATATTAAAATTTTCCTTTGTACAAGCTATCAAGCAGTATTGGAATCTTAGCTATTTGTGATTTTTATTAAGATTCCCAGCACTGTCCAAAACAAAAAAAAAATACGGTAAGGAACTGGAAGCTGCATGTCTGTCCAAAAAAATGCATGCAACTTGTGTCAGTCTTTTTCACAATAAGGTTTGTACACTTTAGTTTCCTGGCATTTCATTTATTTGTATTACCACTGCCATAATTCCCACCACCTGCCAACATGCATTACCAGCCTTTCCAGTTTTCAGAAATGTGCCTGGAGCTCGAAAACATCCCATACAGATGCATTAGTGCACAAGACATGCAACGGAAAAGGGAACACACACACTTCAAAACATTACTCCACTGGCTGCTTTAACAGTGCTCAAGGTACATTTAAATGTCCTTTTCGATGTTTTCGCATTTTGGCACCAAATTGACAGCTATTTAGTTGGAAGAGGCTATATAGGCCACAGATTCCTCCGCTTTGCCAGCAACTTTGAGCAAAGACTACAGAAGAAGTTTTAGCAGGAAATGTCAGAGACTGCCTCTGGAAAAGAAAAAAAAAAGCTGTACTCTTTTAAGAAATAAAGCAATACAACCACTTGGGAAGTCAAATCTACCTTTCACAGAGCTCCTCCTGGAAACACGGAGCATTAATCCAGTGTCTCCTGGGTAAAAATATATTTGGTGTTGAGGCGTTTTTGACACAAACCGCCTCTTATTACATCTATTTGTGTAATTGTGCGGTTACAAAGAGGCAAAAAAGAATTCTCTGTTTTTCCACCCCTACTGCGATTCAGTACAGAGGGCTGGAAGTTTTTAAAGACAGCAAGTGAAAGTGAGACGAAAACCCACACGCACCCACACACACACACACACAGACCAAAAAAAAAAATGACATCAGAAACTGTTTGAGTAGGCCATGCTCTCATTAATCTCATACTCGCTCCTTCTTTCCAGCCCCGTCTCCTGTCTCCACCTACAGAAAAGAGGCCTTTTATCTCAATACATCATATAGAGGCTTGTCAGAATCTGTCTTGGGTGCGTCAGTGGAGCAAGGCTGTGCCATACTCCTCGAGAGCAGTTTCATGCATATTAAAGTGTGTCTTATGAAACGACCCAACCCCGCTCCTATTAGGCTTCTGCCTGCTCAGTCTGCAGCGTCGGCTTCCTTTTAAAAAATTGATGCGATAGACCAAATTAGTCCAAAACAGATAAAACGACAAACAGAAGCGAGGCACAAGTGACGGCGGTCTTTCTTCTCGGAGGTGCCGTAGAAAACTGGTCAGGCCTCAATCAGTTGGGGTGAAGCTTTTCCCACAGGACGCGACGTGCCTGATTATTCATGCGGTGGTGAATGGATTTCACTTGTATACCAGGTTTTGTTATTGCTTCAGCATTCGAAAGACATTATTCATGGTTAGTCAGAATCACACATGCAAAAACACTCATTCAAACCGACGGCGGCCATGCAAGGCACTCAACTCCCATTGGAAGCGATTTAGGGTTTAGTGCTCAAGGAAACTTCAACATATAAACAGTGCAAGAGTGGAATCAAACCTCCCACATTGCAATTAGAAACAGATCAACTCTACCAATTGAGCCAGAGCCACCACATATTGAATACAATGCTATTTTTAGAAGAGAGCGTTTGCCTTGCTACGTTTTGAGTTTGACAAAATCCCAAAAAAGCTCTCAACCTACATTTGACTATAACTCCCAGGATTCAGATGGACTGTGCACCTTTCCAGCTTGTTACCTGGATCAGTACTTCAAACCGTGTTCCTAAGTTGGCTGAAACAAATGCGGATGCATTAATTGTTCAGAATATATTTTTTATTATTTTGCTAGTATACCAGCAGGTTTACCTGGAAGAAAGACTGTCAACCTTTTTTGAAGGGGTCATGTCATACAGCTTTCCAACCATTTCAAATTGGTCTCACTGGTCCAAAAAAATGTATGTTCAAAGTCAATTGCCCCAAATCTAGATTTTCCTTGATTTTCAGCAATTTCAATATTGGATCCTATGAGCTGCATTCAGAATGTGCCGTGTCTGTCGGAGCTGGACTGGCTCCGCCCACACATGCCTAAGGAAGTACTTCCTCCTCTTCCCTGGCGCCATGTGCCAGAGCAGCTGCCTAATTGTGGGAGGTTCAAAGGGAGGACCTACATTGACTGGAATTGGCTAAACCCCCGATGACACTATATAGGGTTAGTTTTCTGATTCGCAAAACTTTATGAAAAAAAGTTAAACAAGCTCGGGAGAGAGATGGCAGGCTTTCTTCACTTCTTTGGTGTCATTCCAGGTATGGTGATGCATAGTACTGCTGGAAAACTATTAGAAAGTGAATTAATGAAATTAATTTCAAATAAAGGCAGACACAGACAAAAACAATATGTTCTGCTCTTGAGTCTACCTATTTAGTTTGACAAGCATATATACAATTTAACATCCTCGAAGAAGCAGGAAGAATAATGTTTGTTCAAACAAAAGCTGCTATCAGCCAGAGGCAGAAAAGCCTGAGGTGGGAAAACCCAATGCCCTGTCCGTGTCTCTTTCAATCCCACAACCCCAACTTGAACAGCTGATGGTCTGTTTCTGTAAAAAAAAAAAAAGTCTGCATGTCCGAGTCTAGTCCTGCAGGTTTCTTCATGTAAAAGAGAGTTTTGCTTTTCCACCATCATTTCCGAATGTAGAATTGTTGATTTTTCTCAGTAAAAATTCCTTGAGATGACTAGTTTGTCGCTGGTGAAACCTCAATGAAATTTAATTAATCATTAAAGGCATGAGCTTTGAGTGAAATTCAGCCTTCATCATTCGTTTTAAGGTTCAAAGCCTTCTAATAAGCCAGATCATCAGAGCCCTCTAAAACTTAATTTATGTTTACATGTGAACAGACATTAAGCAAGCAACGTTACTTATTCAGCACTTTAAATTAATCGCAGTGGATCAGAGTGCTTTACAATAGAATATATAAGGTGTAAAAATGCACAGTGCACAATTCAAACATCATAAAATAGATAAAAGATAAAAATAATAGAAAAGCAAAACAGTTAAAGCAAAGAAAAGGACAAATCATGGGTCGTGTAGAAGACATTAAAAGATGAGTAAAATCGGGAGGAATAAAAGGTCAGCAGCTCATGTGGCCATTAAGAGAGAAAAGAGCACAATAATATGTCTTTTTATCATGTCATCCAACAAACTACTTGATTTCCTGGTAATATCCACTCATCACATTATACACTAATTCTCAAACTTGAAATGTACAGTGAGAACAACGATATAACACAAAGCATAAATTCAGTGTGATCGTGGGGATGATGGCGTGGAGTGTCATTTTCATGGTGAAATGAATGTGTTTTGGTTTTTTTTGCTGTCAGGCCACTGAATGTTTGGCACCAACCAAGTTCTGGCAGTGTGAAAGAAAGTCAACGTGTAATTTGAATCAGATATGTAATGACACAATCTCAAGCACAAAATATATGATGTGGTATTACACGTTTTTCAGAACGCTTTGGATGTTACAAATCCAACTGCATTGGATTGACTGATTGATTGTTAGGTCTCTTGGTATACCTGGCTGTGTGTCTAATGATGTTCGTGTAATAATATATATTGTTTTTAAGTTTGTTCAATCAATGAATGTAATAACGATAGATATCCTCCAGCATCTCAGTATTTCTAAAATCAGACAGGAAAACACAGAAGCATGTCCACTTGGCTTTGTTGTGAGACGATGGAGGAGCTGCAGCACTGTGGGATCATCTCAGGACGGCAATTTGTTTGTGGATACTGGAGGGTTTGGATGATGAGAGCTGTGCAGATGAAGATGTACCCGAGTTTCTCCTTCATCTGTGAATCACATCGTTTCTAACCAGGACCCAGGACCATGGAAAATGCCATTCAGAGCGCATACTATAGCACACTCTATGCGTCACACGGCCTCGGGAGGGCTTAGGAATGATGAGAGAATCTTGTATCATTACCTTAACTGCCTGAAAAATGCTCCTATATGGTAAATGTGCAAGTAGCTGGCTGGGACAAGTTCCAATGTGGGGGAACCGGGAGATCTCAGAAACACACACGCTTCAGGAGAAACATTAATAAGACCAGGGAAAATTTCCAAAAGCTACTAAATGTTCTATAAAGACCTCAGTTTGTCCAGAAAGTCTCTCCAATACCAACACATAAACGCATGAATGTCATTATCGATTACTGGGGCTTCTAGACAACCGGACAGTTGAAATATTTAAGGCTATGTTAATATTACTGCTGATAACTAAACCGTTTGAAGATCTGAACCTTTTTACAAGTATCTTGTTGTCGGCAGGACCATCTAACCCGAAACCGAGTCAAGACCAATACATACCAAGACTTTAAGAGGCGACTCTGAGTTGAGACCAAGCCTTAGAGATGTGCTCTCTAGACACAGTCTTGAGTACAACCCTACCTGTCATCAATAACAGGATTTGGCGTGTTATTTGTTTCAACAATAATTCCTAGACTACAATGAAAAATCCCAAACAATCTTCCAGAAAGCAAAAGTGTTAAGATTTGCATTCAAATGCTGACAATTGTGACTTAGTAGGCACAACAATCCAATCAAGATGAACACACATGTCACACATTTGTAACATGAGCTTCACGGCACCATCGAAAACACACAAAACTCTTACATAACTTCTCATTGCACTTTAAAAAAAAAAAATGATTACAGAGAGATAAAATTAAATGAATCCAGTCAATCTAGTAATTAAACTGTTAAATTAGATATAATCAGAGTGAATGAATTCATTAATGCAAATTTGCTCAGTTCTGCAAAAAGACAATATTATACTCTTTCTGGTAAACATTTATTTTAGAAGTTCAGCCCACATTTAAAAATAGAAAATAATCCGTGTTTTTGACGTAAAAATTGGTGATATCATCTAACAGTATTAGTGTGATCTTTTGAATTAGTTTTGTTTCAGCAGGTTATCCAGATTGAATGAAACTTTCATGAATTAGAGAACAAAACTAAATTCCCAGGAGTGTAGCAACCAACAATGTAATAACTGAGAGGGAACAAAAATCTAGGAAACTGTCGTTCCATTCGGGTGTTCGCTTACACAACAACAACGGTTGGAGCCACTGAAAACACAGCTTTTTGAAAACAGTTTCCAAGGTGGAACTGTTTCAAAATTCAAAAGCTCCAAAATTATGAAATGCCGCTCATGCTCACGCACACCACGGCCATAGTAAATATTTTTTCTGCCATTGCCCGAGTAGATGAACAACACCAGAGTGTCATGACTCCCAGTCTAGACTTGGTAATTTTATAGTCGACAGTCACCATAACAACAATCCAACTTCATTACAAAAATAAACAACAGCACCAACTTGTGGTCTGGCATGCAAACTACATCATTTTCAGGATTTCTGCCGTTTCCATGTCAATGGGCCCTGTTTTAAAGACGTTGCTGTGTAAAGGCAAAACCTCTCTGAAACAAAAACGCAAACACTGCCTTTTTGAACAAATTTAAGTCAAACGTGTATTAAAAAACAAAGACATTTATTGCAATCAGACTTGAGAGGGAGAATTGTACGTATCTTCACTGAATGAACGTGGTGACTATTTCAGCTTCGAGACCTATTTTTAATAAGCAAGCTGTGCAGCCTTATTTATGTATCATCCAAAAATAAAAATTGTCTGCTGCTGTGACATTTTGAAAGGATTTTTTTTTCTTTAACGCTACTCCTTAATGTGATAGCTTTTTATACAATGGATCCAATTACAGTTTTGGGAAATTATTAAATTATTGGCTTCATTACTCTTAAAATGGCCAGAATTATTACATTATTGGCAAATATAACATTATCATTATTGTGGCAAGGAGACTAAAGATTTGCAACAATTGAAATTATCAACTCAATTTATATTCATCTATGCCTGGAACATATTATTCATATATTAAATATATACAGTATATTATTACTTTTCAAGGTTAATAAATTTGATACAATATAGATGATATTGCTTGCTGAAAGGGTAATCGAACTAAAAAGTGTTGGTTAAAGAGATCTAACAATAGTTTCTTACATAACCCAAAACCAGTACTTTAATGTGCTTCAATGTGATTTCCACTTCTCTTATCTCAAAGCTGTCAGATCGGAGTACATCCAGATGCTAATGGAGGTGAATATGGAGAGTGTCAGCACTCTGTATGTAGATAAACTCAGTTCAGGTTTCAGTTGAGGCACATGCAGGAAGAGGTGTCGAGTATATCTCCCAGCTCATTTATAGCTCCTGTCTCCTCATGATTTGGCAGCGAATACACTGATCTGTATCTGAGTGCCAAGGCAGAGCTTCATCACGGAGGAAAAAAAGAAATCCTGTTCGAGGGCACGACGTTGTAATGGCTTAGGTTTATAGGGAGCACAGGACCGGAGTAACTTCGCCCGGGTCGGCTGGGGTCTATTCTTAGTTTCTGAGCGGACGGAGATAAAGTACAAGAGCTGGATTTTTGCCTGTCGAAGCTAATTAATGTTCGAGACTATCCAGACATCCCTCATTAACTGTCTTATGAAGGTTTGCTCGCTGCATAACAACACTGACATGAATCAGCATCTTTATTTTGCACTATACGAATAAAAACATTCAAAGCACTGAATAAGCCTCAGCAGCAAAAACAAGGTTGACGTGACTCTGACTCAGGAATAATTTGAAGCGACCCTGCTGTTACGTACATCATTGAGTGCAACATTTTAAAAACTGTGGCTCAGATGGAATAATCACTTGTTGTCTTCAGAAATGAAAATGAAAGCAGGACCACCAGTAACATTGGGTCAACATCACAGAGGAGAGAGATCGGGGGCTTTTCCCAGCATGACGCCGTTCTGCTAATTCTGAATCGAGATGATATTATGATAGAAAGCGGAATGTGTTGGATAATAAACCTACTTCATATTTTATTCACACACATTTTAAGAGCTGGAAATAATGCAAAATGCAATAGATTTCAACTATAAACGAGAACAAAACGAAAGAGTTAACAAGTTTGTTGAAAGCCAATTATACATAAACCAAATCCTCTAAGTACTCTAAATACAGCACAGTCATTTCGAGGCGCTTTTGCAGTAAAAAAAAAAAACCCCGACAATTCCACATGAGCGAGTGGAGGAGACAGAGGAAAGAAGAAGAAGAAACTTGCAGAACCACATTTGGACTTGGTAGTTTTATAGTTAAGGGTCTCCTGTGATAGCAATCCAACTTTCAAATACAAAAAAAAAACCAGCCACGGAAGACGTAACCTCGGGCATCATTCAACTCAGCTGTGCTCAGCCAATTCTGGCCGTGGATCGCCGCATCCCAGCCTATCACCATCCAGGATCTACCTCATAAGCCTTCTCGTCCAAGCTCATCAGTCTCAGCTGCTCGGCTACCCACCTCCACCCCTTCTCCACCGGGGATCGTGACTTCCCGCCACCATCATTTAGCCCCACCCACCAGACTGTCAGCCCATCCGCCTCGCCCACCGTCGGCTAGCAGAAGGCCGCCACCTCTGAGTCTGGTTCTGCAAAGGTTTCTTCCCAAAGAAGGAGTTTTTCTTTTCGGCAGTCACTCAAGTGGACCTGCCGAGCTTCCCATCATGTAAGAGATTCGAATCATCACAGCATCCGGCTCCATCTCGCCACCACCAGTATCCAGGCTCCGGGGGGAGACTAAATCTAGAGCCTCGACCACACAGCTCTAACCACAGCAGTCGTCCGCCGGGGTCTGAGTGCCAAATAACTCTTAAGTTAATAAAACTCTTCTAACGCACATATTGTCTCTGAGCCTTCTCAGGTTGAACAGCCAATAGTACCAGCTCAGGGCATCGAACTCAAAACGTCGTCGTGTGAGCGCAAAAGATTTCTGAAAAGAAAATCCTTCAACTGTTGCGTAACCGGGGCCTGAGTGTCAGTCATGGGTCATTGCAGCACTGCTCAAAAGACATTAACAGCTATTTTTATTAATAACGCGACTTTCGCACCTCCATCTTAAACTTAACAGCGACACGAAAACCCTGAAACCTTCAAGTCTTGACAAATACCCTGCTACTGGTGCTCAGAGTTCTCCCAGCAGCGATGATAATAATGATGGCATAGTTTATATAAAGCAGTCATTTCTTGTGACGCTGATATTCCCTGATTTCTCACCATGATTTGCGGTTGGGGCAGAATCACTCAAGCATCTGATATTAAAGATGTAATACGCTACTGCAGCAGCAGCAGCATTTGGTAAAGGGACATGACTGATGATGCTTTTGGGCTTGAGGGGGGGAGATAATCGGTGTATTCAGCCAGTGACAAACTGCCAGAAAATTGCAAGATTGATAGAGTTTTACCCATTGCACACAAAGGAGCTTATTGGATTTTTGTGTGTTAAATAAGGACAATAAATAGATGCTGGTAGCTTTCTGTAAAAGCACAGATTATACTGAGAGAAAGCCGAGGCGTTGGGAGAAGAACACACATGAAAGACAGTCACGACATGAGCACCGAGGGTTTGGAGTAAGTCCATAAAAGTTGGCAGCACATCTGTGACTTCCCGACCCAATAAATCCACCGTTGCTTTAAAACTGATACCTGGCAACGCAGACAGTGCTCCACAGCCTGTTTCCAGGAGGAAACTGAAAGTGTAGAGTTTGAGCCTGGAATTGAATTAGCATGGGAGGAGACAACATGTTGGGTCAATATGCCGGCCCGGTCCTGAGAGGTTCATCAACCAGCAGTACCGGGGCGGGGAGCCAAACAGAAGCAGAAGTCGTGATCAAAGCTGCTGCTCGACCTGCAGACAGATGTGGCCACAACTCGGTTTCTAACACATTCAGAGGATTGTATTTTTGGTATTGTAGCAGGCAAGGGTTTCAGTAGAAGAATGAAATATGTACTTTATGAATAGTGAGTAACATTGTGTTTGATGTATAGCCTTAACTAGTAAGGCTTGCATTAAAGTATAACATGTTCACCAGTAATGTGTTCTAAACTTATAATTGGATGATTGCAATAATCCAGCGTTCCTTATATGTATAGTTTATATCAGGGGTCTCCAGCCACCGGGACGCAGACTGGTACCAAGATAGTTCTTGTTGAGAACTGGTTCCCAGCGTTTCAATTCATTGGCGTCGTTTTCCATATGTGCAAATCAATTCTTTATTGATTCCCGTGGGCGTGAATGATGTCACCAAGCACGTTAGGTGCATGCGACAGAAGGAATCACGGCGCCCAAGAGGCATAAACGCTGAAAAGTTTGGTTACATTTCAGGTGAAAAGATGACAACTAAGGATGCACGATCCACATTTTTTCTCTTTTTCCACACCAACCTGGAACTATGGACAAAGCCCGACCGATTTGAGCGGTGACAGCATATTTCATGACTGATTCTCCTGCGATAAACCTAAACGTAACCCTAAGCCTTAAAGGATAACACTTCTACGCAAATTCTGGTACACACTATACTCTAAAAGTACTATGTGCAGCAACAATAACAAAAAAAATTTAAATAAAACTGCTTTCATTTCATAGCCTGTTGATACATCTACATGCATTTTGTCTCATTCCGCCCAGCTCACTGAATCCTTTTGGAATTTGTCGAGGAATACACAACAGGTAGACCAAGATTGTTTTGTCTGATGATAAAAATTGTCCGTGTGAGTGAAAAGTGGTGTACGGTGCAAATAAGTGTAGACGCTGCCCCGGGAAAACAGAAAATAAATAGAAAAATGTCAAGGAGAGCCAAAAGAAAATTCTCAAAAGCACACTGAAACTGAACAAAGCTCGCTGTTCTGTTTCTGTGGAGGGCTTAGCGTTGTTTGCTGTACTTTCTTTGTAGTAAAGCCACCTTACTGTCAGGCTTACAAGAAGTCTTGGAAGTGTGCCAGTTGTGGGTAACACCACATAGCCACAGAAAAAAAAAAAAAAAAAGAACTAGATATGGATCACATTTCGCTGGGAAATGACAATTACTTTACATTTCATCTATGATTCAAACCTGCAGATTAAAGTGATTTCTTGTCGAGCAAGCAAAGCAGAATTGGCATACGTAATGAAAAACGTGTTCATTAAAAAGGAAATAGAATCAAAAAAACTCAAGAGAGACGTTGTTTATTTGCATTTCAATATAAATGCCTGGGATTCGCTAAAAAGCACAAACTGTACGCCTAATTTTCAGTCAATATTTGTTGCACGGCTGATAAGAATTATAAATGAAGAGCCAGATTACATGCAACTATTGCCCTTAATCATTTTAGCTAATTACACAATTTACTCAATGGATAATTTTGTGCATTAAACCAGCCATAGCACAAAAGCCACTCATGAAAACCCTCACAGGAATCCAACCAACAAATACATCACCTTGCGTTTTAATTCATTCTAATTTTCAGAAGTAGATCATTGCCACATGTCTGTATAAGCTACAGTGTCCAAGCTGATTTTTTTAATCCATATGTGGTTTTGCATGTTGTCCTCCTGGTGCTCTTTAGTTGTTGATCAATCACAGCCGGTCATTATCAATGAAGATTGAGAGCTAATCAATACAAACTCTATTTGTCTCCGATCTTCGTGTAAGAGCAGCACGATTTGGCAAGAACTCCACCAGTTGTGCACAATATCCTCTTGCTGTCGAGGCGACTTGATATTCGAGGCAGATATCTGCAAAACATCTGCAGCTCTCACTTGTTTTTATCTCCAGTTAGTAAATATAAATCTCCCAGTGTTACAGCCATATGCTCATAAAGCATTAAACAAGCTGTACGTTTATCCTACAACATATCTCCACGCTGCAGGGTGATCGCACACACCTCTGTTGTTTGAATCGTTTACATATGGCGCGGGCCTGAAGGTGTACGGCTTCATCCCGACACCGTCTGTGTGTGATGAGAGCTTGTGGGCACAACTCCGGCGCCAAGGGAGCCAAACAAGTGACAGCGGCGGCACAAAGCCTCCACATCACCGCTGATGTGGGTGGCGAGTTCGGACAGTTTGGAATTGGAGAGTGACTCCTCCGAACTGTACCCGACCCGCTGTCGAGTGCCAGCTCAGTGGCAAGAGGCAATCCGGAGGAAAACCGAATTGGGCAGTGAGATGGAGAAAATATTTATAGAGAAACAACTTCTTACTGTTTCAGATCAGCCAGGAAGACATAAATGTCACACTCGTGTCTGGTTGAAGATACAATCTCGGGCTTTGTGGCAGACGAGTCCAACACACCTCTGAGAAACAGAAAGAAATAGATACGGTTTTCGTTGCTGGATTGTGTCACTGAAATTTTGAAGTGGCGCCATTATTTGACTTCATTGATGTCTTAATTCTTAATTCTGTGCTTCTTAGGCCTCACATAAAAGATCTTGACAAGTGAAAATGGAAATTTAGTCACGGTTTGGGTGTCTGTGTCAACAACAATGGTGCTCAGAGCCATTGAAAACGCAACTTTTTGAAAATGCACACACTTCGTTGTCATGTAAATAGGGGAAAACACATTTTTAGTCGATGGTCAAAAACGTTTGCCTCCAGTGTCATGACTCCCAGTTTATATTCTCCTGGGACTTGGTAGTTTTATAGTTAAGAGTCACCCGGGGTAATGTCTATGTACTCCTATTTTTAATGTATAAAGAATGATGTGCACCTGTGTGCATGACTTTATTACAAAAAACAACCAACCAACAGCTCCCGCTATTGGCCATACAGGTAAACTATATTGCTTTTAGCATTTCCTAGCGTAAACAGAATGTTGCTGTTTAAAATAAATACATTTTGTCTGAATTGAAAATGTAAAAACAATGAGCTGTCACTTAAAATGTTACGTAAATAAGGCCTGATTTGTTGGTTTTTTTATTGAGTCACAGACTCCGATGTACTCGATCCCCTTTGCTCATCTGCATGAGAGTGTTCAATCAAAGTTAAAGAAGTAGTCACACTGTTTCACACGCTGAGCAACCTAAATATGGAAATTGAAGGTCCGAAACAACAGCTCCATCGAACCTCCACCACATGTGACTTGAGGCACTCAGCTAAATCAGCGATATTTACAAAACACGACAAATCGATTCACAAACTTGCCGCCAACACGTTTAAAGATTTTCTCCAAGGCAGTCTGGTGACGAGGGTGTGTGAGAGGAGGAGAGATCTCCAACACACCGCTTGTGAGCTTTACAGTAGCTCGCCTGACATATAACACAAATCTGATCCATCATTTTGTGAACCATCATAAATTTCCAACCAACCAAAGTTATCGATGTCCCGCCTCCTCCTGAAATACAGCGGTTGTCAACGAGCTGTCAATCGTCTGCACGATGGCACAAATAAAAAAATTACAGAACATGCTTATGTTAGGTGAATGTTAGCTCATATAATATTACGTGTTTGGTATTAACACTGAAAATAATCACATTCACTCGTTCTTTTTGGGAAAACCAGTGATCGTGAATTAACAAACCTGAGAAGTTCAAAGCAGACCTCTCTGTTTAAACAGCAACAATCACATGACACACATTCTCTGACTGCACTTCTTCCACCATCTACTGAGCGATCACATTTGACATATTGGGCTGGAATTTAATTCGAAGCGATTGGAAGCCAGTGAATAAAATGAAAAAAAAAAAAAATTTAAAGTTGGTTTGACCTTTAACGGGTGCAGGATCACAGTCCTGGAGCAGCATTTTAGACCTTTAGCAGTCGATACAGAGATGTTTTGCTGAGACAAGACAATTGGGAGTTGCAATAATCCAGCCTCTATAAAACAGGGGCAGAGAAAATAGTTTTATAGTTTGGGATATTGTGAAGTTTGGGAACGTGACATGAGGTTTCAAGTTAATTTATAGCCCCTTGAGTTTCTGCACGAGGACAGAGGATCTGCAAGGAAAGTTCCATTCATGCCGGAGTAAGACGACAACAAATTGGGAGTATTTAGGAGTGGAGGATTACGGCATGCTGTGAATAACTGCTGTTTTCAGCTTTCACCTGGACTTTGCTGCTTTCTATATCCAAAACCAATCAACACCTACAACAGGGGTGTCAAACACATTTTTAGTTCAGGAGCCACATGCAGTTTCATCTTGAGTGGGCCGCACCGGTAAAATAGTGCAAAAAAAAAAAAAAAAAAAAAGGTTTATTTCTAATTTAATGGTTTTCTTTGTCGAGTGCACATAATGAAAATGTTACAATGGAAAAATACTACAATGCCAATATGAAGCCAATTTCATGCAAAATCTTCTGGTGCAAAATAAAGTGAAATTTTCAATGGCTGTTTGAGGCTAATGCTAGCTAGCTGTCTTTCACTGATATCTCAGCTCGGGTCTCAGTGTTGTGTGTGTCTGCTACCCTTAAGAAATGTGTAAAAAATTTTGAAATTCTAACGCGTTTCTTGGAGTTCGGTGTCCAGATTGGAGCCTCTCACGAGCCAGTTTTGGCCCACTGGCCTTATTTTTTACACTCCTGACCGACAGCAACACAATACACTAATATTTAAAGAGTATCTCTTGCATAATGAGATTGTCTGTCAGAAACGTTGCATTTTCTTTCCATTAGGTTTAAATAATTGGAGAATGTATCGCCACTGAAGTACTAAATAACTGGAAAGACCATCTACAAGCACTAAAGCTTTCTCTCTTTGTTGGGAAAATCAATTCCATCCAATGTCATTGGATATGTGCTTTAAATAAAACATGGTACCGCTGCGTGGCGAATTAAAAGATTTTATTGATGCTTATGTCTGCACTTTTGGAGATACCAACATTCTGCAAGATAAGCCAAACAAAATCCATCTAATACACTAAGTGAAAGCCAGATTTGATTGATTGTGGAGGAGCGTTTTGGACACGAGTACGTGTTCACATCTGGTCCAGAAGCTGCCGCCTTCCACTAACTGCAAGATTGATGACCAAAAATAAAGATGAGTAAAAAGCTATTTATGGTCTCCAGACATGGATGACGTGCACGTCCCGAAAGACAAATTTCAAGTCTGATCAAACAATGCATCACTCAGTCTTTGCGCTGCATTTTTTTTTCCCCCTGCTGAAATTATGCAAATCTGCTGATGAGACAATTATCACACAGACTAAGAGAATTGATTGACCTTCCTGGACTAAAAAAAGAAAAAAAAAGGACTTCCAATTAGTTTTCTTTGGCTTCAAGACGGGTGAAGTTTGGCTCTACAGTAAACAGAAAGGTTTTTTTTTTGTTTTTGTTTTTGTTTTTCTTGTGTGTGTGTGTGTTTTAACTTCCGTCCTTGGTTTAAATGGATGAAGCGGCTAATTGCGCTTTGATACAATGACTACAGAATCTCATTTATCCGAACGGCAGACATCTGAAATGGTCGGATAAACAAACAAAGCCCTTCTGGAATACGTAATTATTACATCTGAGAAACAGATGAGATTTTGAATACCTGCACTTTGCAACATCTGCACTTCACACTGTATGAACACAGTGTTGGAAAAAATGCATTTAAAACGCCTTTGAAGAGGGGGAAAATATAGTTTTTTAGAACTTTTGAAGTTAGTTATGACAATGAAAACATCATTTAGTAAACTTTCACTGTGGAAGTAGGAGAATAACAGCCTTGTTATATAACTAATTCAAAGTATTAATGCAACACAAAAATAAACACTGTGGCACCAAAAATCCCTCAAGTTGTCTTTGTAAGTGCTCTCAAGAGGATTTGGGCACCATGAAGGTGCCCTTCAGCAAGGCACTCGCAGACTGTAGCTTGCTCGTCTCAATGTATTTTTAGCTTTGGAATATACCAAATGATCTACCTCAAACTGCTGTGAGAAACCTGGGAGGAAACAGGACTGCCGTCTACATTCTCAGATGACTTATTCCACATAAGATATGAGTGTCTATTATGTACAAGATCCTGGACACGACCTTGTGAAACCCTGTCACTGAAATCTATGTGTCAGAGTCATGTTTAAGAAACGACTGTTAAAAATCTAAGGACTTAAAGCTTCTGTGATATTATAAATATTTCTCATCAGATGTGTTGAAATATCAAGAAAGCTATACAGAGTATAATCTGAAATTTAAAAGCATCAGATGATGATAAAACGTTATGAAAATAATTCTAATTGTCATAGGTTTGAACTGCACTCACTCACTCGATAAGCTTCCATTGCTCCTCTCCACCAATTTTTAGATTGTTTTGAAATTTAAAACATGTCGGTCTTAATGTCTGCAACTCATTATATTCATATGTTGAAGAACCTGATTTCAATTAGATAACCCATGTAATAATTTTTTTTTTTAAATGTTTTTTTTTTTTTGTTGCTTTGAATAAAATTCAGGAAATATTTCAAGTTGGTTTTTGGACAAATTACAGCATCCAGAAAGACATTTTTTGTGCTTAAAGATCAATATGAGCTGTTTCTTAACATTGCCTTGTTGGAATTTTCTCCTTGTTTTTTTTTTTTTCTTTGAGGTATTGTACTCCCCTTTTTTCTCTCTCCCTATTTGAATGAGCATTCACACAAGCCTTTTTATTTTTCTCTCTTGTTTTTTTCTGGTTATCATGATGTCAGTTTCACTATGAATCATTTTGAATTGTAATAACCTGCTTGAAAAAGCATTTGATTGAGAGTTCCATGGCTTGATATAACAAAGCTTGTTTTGAAGCTATTCGAATAGTAACTGAGATATATGCTGTTACTATTTCTTTGTGTGGTACACTCACTTTTATTATAAGTACTCAACACTCATATTAATAATCATTTTCAGAAGAAAATAGTTAACTTGAAATTCATGCTAAATTTTGCATCTGAACTCCAAAAATTAAGATATTATAACTGGAAGTGCCAACAAATTACACATTTTTGATATATCTGCTGGGAGTCTATGCTTTTTACCCAAAGTGGCAATGGAATTTCCTGTATGAAAATGCAGACCCACTCTACGGTCGCCAGAATGTTACAGTGAAACTAAACACAGGAGGACAAAACCATTCTTAAAAACATACAAAACTTCCCAGTTTTGTATGATTCCTTAAAATCTCTTTTCTTGATGGTGAAATCTATATTGTTTTGACACAAACAACATCGTTACATCTTCAGAATGGACAAAAAAAAATAAAAGTTATCTATCTGTTTGACAATCAGGCATTTATCTTTGTGTAGTTTTCATCGGACTCGGATCACATTATTAATCCCCAGGTGGGAATATCTTTGACATGGCTCCACATAGCGCCACACAGAATGTAACGATAAGACACAGACTAGTTCTTTACATCATGACTAGTTTACTATTACTGAAAGTGAACACTACCGACGAGCTTCATGGGTTTATACGGCCGAACATTTCTATGTCCCCTCATGTTAGGGTGGCAAACTACTTCACATTACAGGACGCCAGATTCAATTCCAGCAGAAATGAGCATTTTCACAAGCCTTTCTGTGTTGCATAAACCCAGTTGGGCATTGACGTTTTTTAACAGCATTTTTCCTAACAAACAGAGAAATGGAGTAAATTTAACCTCAGGTATTTGCCGCTGACCGAGCAACTTCACTCTAACTCTACCAAAGGCTTCCTGTTTTTAAGAGTCACAATCTGACTTCTTTTCACTGACCCCACCATTTATACACTAACCCTCCATTCCCACGAGGCTCTGGCCTCGTCTGGATAGCGAGGCCCGAGGTAAAGCTGGGAATTCAATAGCAAATTGAAAAAGCTGTAGCTGTGACAAAGTGTTTTACTTTTGTACAAACTCAAGGAAACCTGGACCGACCCAAATAGACTCCTTGAAAAATACTACTCTCATGCTAAAGAAGTTATTTGTTAGTGAAATCCTGGTACTTCTTCATGCTTGCACAAGTAATTCCTGATTTAAACCTGCTGTCCGACAAAGAGGCTTTTAGAGCCCTACCATGTTCTGTGAGCTTCCATTGGTTTTCCTCCTCTCTCAGGTCTAATTCATAAAAGCTAGGTTTCTGGTGACTGAGACTTTGTGTGGTTGTCTGCTCCTGTTTTAGCAATCAAGGTGCCCCTTACCTTTCAATTTGTGTTGGCTCAAAGCCTGCAGCTTCTAACTACAGAATAAAAAATTGTGCAGGATTTATTTGGATGTATGAATAACTTTTTTTTTTTTCTTAACTTCAACACCTCAAGGGCAGGGTTGTCAAATACCTATGGACAAAAACCGGCCCGAAACACAATCCAATCCGGTTGAACCACCAAGAAAATGGTAAAAATTTAAAAGAAGACATCTTATTTTTTAAGAGTAATGGACACAAAACAAAACTGAGACCCAAGCTGAGATATCGGTGATACTGCCATGAAAACTAGCTATCTCACAGTGAGGTCCTGTTTCCACAACAATTCAAGTGAAAATGCGTGGTTATATGTTGTTAGCATGCCAGGCCACTAGTGGGTGCCGTTGGTTATTTTTGTAATGAAACCACACACACGTGCACAGAGAACACACATTAGCATCATGCCGTCTTCTCTGGACGGAGTCCAGGCATAGTCAGAAAGTGTTTTCCTCTGTTTACACAACCACTGTGTTTTCAAAAAGTTCCACTTTCTGAGCCGTTCTCAAAAAGTTGCTGTTTCATTAGCTTCGAGCACATTTGACATGCGAACGGACATCCAAAATGCAGCAAAAATGTTTGCATTTTCATATGAAGACGTAAACAGGACCTTGAAGCCAAGATGTCAGGGTGAGTTTGTAAAAACTTGTATAATGTATCAGCTAGAGGAGTTTTTCACACATTTCAATGTATTTTGCCCCAAAAGGTTTAGTACAAATTGGCTTCGGGTTGAGATTGTACTAACGTTTGGTATTGTTTGTTTTATGCTAGCACAGTGTCATGTTTAGCATGTAGCGTCGCTGGTGTGTGAGCCGCACAACTTTTTAGCATGTAGCACAGCTCCACTGTGCAGCTCAAGTGATGATCGACATCGGGCTAACTCTACTGGTCCAAATGTCTTAGGTGATTAAGTTGCTGGTGTTGTACAAACTGGTTTGCACATCTTCTAGATATCTTTGAAGAACAGTATTTACAGTCTGTCTTACTTTTGTCATGCTGATTAATATTAAAGAATCGCTGCGGGCGACACTGCTGACGAAAGTCACGTAATAGTCACTGGGTTGTTTCAGGGAGTTTTTTTTTCTCCCCCAGTACGAGTACTCTGTGCAGACCAGACATCGGTATCAGTGCTTCCCTTTTTGATGGTATTAAACAAGATTAATGAGACTCAGCAACACAGAAAGCAGGTGGTAGATAGAATCATCAAGGGATTTACTTAGTATTATATTGTCTTATGTGAATGTATTGGTAAAATCAAAGCTGGAGCTGGAGGCGAAGTATTCTGATGGGACCTCTCAAGTGGGTCTGGCTAAAAACACAACAAAATCCTGTTTTTTTTTTTTTTGTTATTTTTTACTGAAAGACAAGTTACTGAATGGAATTACATGATTCAGAGGTTTGAACAAAATCTTCATAGTTGATACAGTTGAAAGTCTAAAAGTCTCAATTGCGAGCCAGATTCAAACCTTTTTTTTTTTTTTTTCGGTCCCACCAGAACTCCAAGGGGGTAATATACAGATGTTTCCACAGACAGCAATCCCCGAGACGATTCAGCAGAACTTTGTGTCAAATCGGTTGAGTGCACCTTAAACTTCCTGTACTGCTTGAGGAAATATAGTACAATAGTAAGCCACTCAGGGAAAATACCACCTCTGCTGCCAGCGGAAAATTTGGAAAAGAAATGTTGATTTTCACATTTTCACTAGTAAATTGCGCTATTGTAGTTGTTTCAGGAATATCCGAAAAATACCTGTGGATTGATGGCAACTGCCACACGGAACACGTTGTAACCAAAGCAGACATCATTAACTCGCTACTTTACCTTTCTATTCTCTCATTTCCCTGTTTTCACTCAAAATAATTGCTCCAGTTTTGAGCTCATTTACTCGGCCCACTCGGCTCCGGAAAGCAAAGACTTAGAAGGCAAAGAAGCAAAAAAAATAAAAATAAATAAAAAAGTCCTTTTATTGGAGAATCTGTGTGTTCTTGCTATTGTGAAACTCTCCCGTAAAGCAAATCGGGATATAATGCCACATGATTGCGCAGTTGCTCGCAGGGCACCGTGTGTGCTGAAGTAACAAAACGGTTTTCCCGGCATGAAGTTGAAAGTTGTTGCCGGAGGAAGACAATTAAGGGAAATGTTCCCAAATTTATACCTGTTGAAGATAACCCTGTTGTGATTTCCATCCCTTCAAAATCTTGGGACGGAGTGGATCAATCACTGGAAGGCAGTGTGCAATGTTTCTGGTGTATTTGTAGAAAGTCTTTCTGAGTCATCCCAGACGCTCCATTCAGTCCTTTAATCTGGATTCAGACAAAGAAAGCAACAACGCCTGGTGGGGAGCGCGGTTTTACCGAGTGCTTATATTGTGCTAAATCGGGGAGGAAAGATGTTTCTCACACAACAGCCACACCCAGTGGAGCAACAATGCACCTCAGGAAAAAAAAAAAAAAAAAAAAAATCAGCCCTTGTGAAAAAAAAAAACAAACTAAACA
>OMNM01018440.1:6005-16913 GCA_900302745.1 Parablennius parvicornis | reverse complement strand
TTTTTAAACTTGCTTTCTCCTTTTCTCTTTCTCTCCAACTGAAAAGAGGTTTGATTTAGTCTTTGGGGAGTTGTAAAGTAGATAGTTTTTCTCACCATCTCTAGTCCCTCTTCTGTTTGAGGCCTTTTTGTTTTTTTTTTTTAATTTCCATACTTGAATAATGGCTTTTTATTTTGCACATTGTAGTTTTACCCTCTTGTATCACATCACATTTAGAATCGACTTTATCAGTGCTTATGTAGATGTCAAAGATGGAACCAAAGAATGCATAATCCACAATGTAAAGATAGAAACATCACTAGAAACATCACATTACTTTCTTTTTTTTCCCCCAGTTTTTGTCCACATGTTGGTGCGTTTTACATCCTCCACTCGTTTAAAAAAAAAAATTCAACTCCCCACTTGCTTCTGCAAACTGAGTGTTGCTCGTGAAATATTTCCCAAACTTGAAACTTTGCACAAAACTTCCCTGTGCTCCCTGCAGATCTGATCCGTGCTCTCTACATTATCCACGCTCTACATCTCCTACTGCTCCTAGTTAGCGGCGGGCTTGTCGGAGCAGCAGCGTAACCGAGCTCTTTTCCTTGTTGTTTCAGCTGCTCCCGTGCCGGACCTGAGCGAGCAGTTCACGCCACCGGAGACGGCTCCCCCGGCCCTCGTCAGCCTCATCCAAGCCATAGAAAAGAGAGGTATATATATATATATGTGTGTGTACGTATCTGCCAGCCGGCGTCTATTCTCTCCCGTGTTTGTTCGTCTGTCCGTCTACGTGCGACCGTCTCCCTCCCTCCCTCTCCTGCGCAGATACGTGCTCTCGCACGCTCGCTCCTCGGCATAGTCGTGACTCTATGTATATTTTCCTGCATTAATTTCCCAGCTTTTTTGTCCCAATGTTACGAGCTCCGAGCCAATTTTGTTGCATCAATAAAAGTGAAGTGAAGCCCAAGCAGCCGTCGCTGAGTGCACAGCCGCACAGTGGGTTCGATTCACACCATGTTATCAACAAATAGAGCCCAGTGGGGGCTCCATTCACAGTTTTTTCTCCTCTGTACTCCATTTCACTGTCTTTCATTCACGCAAATACACATTTTATGTTTTTTTTTTTTTTTTTAATTTTATTTTATTTTTTTCATTTCCTTTATTTGAGTTTTTGCGTGGTCATTCAACACAATACAGTCTTTTTCTCTGCAGCTCATTTCCTTTGTAAAATACTCCACAACAAAAGGCGCCATTGATGTTCGGCTCTTGTGCTGCAGTGTTAAGTAATGGCTGTAAATTCAAGCAAAATAGTAGGAATATGCTGTATGAGAGTTTATTGACAATTACTTCTGATGAATAGAAGACATGAATTATGGGGCATGTTCGAGTTAAAGAAATGTCAAAAAAAAAAAAAAAAAGATTTTCCATAATCATGTTTTTGTAACATCAGCTATGTAATTAATTATTTGAATTTTTGAATATGTAGAAACAATCTCTCCGAGCACAGACAGCCTAAAAAAGAAAAGTCTTTTGTTGTTTTATGATAATGAGTTAATAAATAACAGAGCAACATTTGGCATTTTGGCTCCTGAAATTCAGAATTATGTTTTTTTATTTTTGTAAAAGGTTATCATTAAATAATTGTTGGCCTGTGCACAAGCAGTGACATTTTCCAGCAGAACCAACAAAACACATCAAATAATTATGTTTTGAAGTACAAAAGAGATGCCAACTCATTTATTGAAATAAAACTCACCCTACGAACTAGAACATATCTTTAATTAAAAATAACAAATCATTTCTCCTAAGCTCTCTGCTATTTCGTTGTGAGGGATTTTCAGGGCTGAACTGTTTCTTTTTACCATCGTTGTTGATTTTTCAACCTTAACTTTTTTCTCATCAGAAATTGTTAAAAAGTACAATTCTTAAGAATTCTCAGCAGTAGCTCAATCTGAAACTGAATTCTTTTTGATTGAGAGATCAAATTGTCCCATTTACCTAGAAACAATAAAGTGATCATGTGCATTGATCCCATGATGCACTTTGTTTTACATTTATGACACAATTATGCACCTGGTTAATATCTGAGAGCCTGCCAGTATTGAGGATGGATTTTTCCCCTTTACTAATCATACTCGTCATGTTTCTTTTGGTTTCTTTAGAAACACCAAACAATCAATATTTTTAAAAGCAGTTCTCTTCATTAAATGAGGAAGTGAAGAGGATATATCCTTGTATCGCATATAATCAGACCATGAGTCAAAATCTAAATGCTGTCCACTAAATAGTCATACGCTGCCCATTTTACAGTTAATGAATTTTATGATACATGTTTTAGTTGAAAGTATTAAGAACATAATATCCTGCGTGTGTGTGTGTGTGCGTGTGTGCGTGTGTGCGTGCCTGCGTGCGTGCGTGCGTGCGTGCGTGCGTGCGTGCGTGTGAATATGCAACCTATCTGACAGCCAAACTCACGATTTCTCCTCGTCCAGCCAATATTTGAATATTGCGGTCTGCTCGCCGGGCGGCAGGAGGTCTGTCTCTCGCTGTAAATATTATAATGTCGTAGGAATATTGAATTAGCTCATTGTTGGACGGATACGCTGCACGTTGCGGTTTTCACGACTGCCTGACAGACTGGCTCGTCTGGAGGAATACAAACAGTCTAGACACGGCATTTCTGAAGGAATTTTTATTCTATTTTTTTAAATCTGAGAAGTGAAGAATTGCAGTAGTGAGATTATTCTTTATAAAGTTTTGATAAGTACTTCATCATAAAAAAAACCTAACTTTTTTTAAGGTATGATGCTTGTTACAAACTCATGCTCTGAAAAGAGAAGCAGATTTTTAGTTTCTTTGCCGTGTGCTGTGTTTTCCAGCGTCGCCAGAGGAAGCACATATTTTCTACCGAGTCGAGAACGAACAAAACAGGAACATTTCTTGGCTTCGCTTTTGTGATTGTTGCCTTTTAAGTTTTGAAGGATGAGCTCCCTCCCAGCTGACTGATTGCCTCGTCTCAATCGATGTATGTGAGGCTGATATTTAAACAATGGGAAGCTCACTCACTATTTCACTCAAACATTTTCACTCAATATTTCACTCAGAAAAATCTCCTTTTCTAACACTCTTACGTGCCTCAATTACCCAGCAGCTAATAAACTGCATTGAGGTCCTATTTTTATTGTACCTCCCCTCTTTGGATCATCATGCTGAAGGAGAATAAATTGTTTTGTCCAGGCCAAGCAGCCATGCATTCATCCATTTCTTGCGACTGAACTCCCAGCTGAAGTCTGGTTCTCATGTGTTTTTTTAATTTATCGTTTAACCCTCTCATTACTGGATTCATTTTTTTGATTTAGAGGCTAGAGAATCTGCTCCTTTTTCCAGGATCATTTCATCTTTCAGTGTCTGTTCATTCGCATTAGTGTTGTCTAAGAGTCTGAGGATCTTATGATGCTTCATCGTACTGCTGATGTCCTGGGATCAACTGCTATAGTAAACAGGTGTAAAACTCAAAAGATCCCAGCTTACTACACCTGGACAGGACATGCCGGATCGTATGAGCATCGATAAATTATCAGTTAAACAGTGATTTTGTTGGGTTTTTTTCTTTTCAATTTTTCTTGTTCTTATTATTATTTTTTTTTTTTGGTCTTCTCCTTCAGGTTTGGACTGCAAGACATTGTACAGGACGGCCGGCTCCTCCGGTTCCGACAGTCCAGTGTACAGCCTGAGCTCCGGTGAGTCCACTTTATTGCACCTTGGTAGAGTTTTCAGATATCTGTACTTGTGTATTTATTTCTCTGGTGACTTTGTATTTTTTTACTCCCTACAAGTGAACATGAATATACATTTTTTTGACTCTTTGCACTCCTTACATCTTCTAATGATGCTTCAGAGTAGCAGTTCTCAATACTGATGCTGCAGAAAATGATCAATAGAGTCGTCGATGAGGGTTGAAATTCTTTTTTCTATTCCTAAAAAAAATATCCTTCCAAAATTAAGTGACTTTCAAATTGAATTCTTCTTGTTCTATATTAAGTCCAGTTAGTTGTTCTGAGTAAAACAATTTGAATCATTACTTTTATTTTTTGAATATATCATTACTTCTACTTAAGTAAAGAACGTGAGTACATTTGACAGCTCTGGTTATTATCCAGGCTTGTGAGCTCCTTTCAGACTTTAAGTGAAGTTTTAAGGGAAAAAAGGAGAACATGCCGACACAAAACGCAAAGGCTCTGCCCTGTATTTAAATCAACTTTTTTGCTGTGTGTCTTTGCCAAAGCAAAAACTGCTCCAATGAGAGTAAATCACTAATTTCCCCTGCTTGTGTCTCTCTTCCTGTCGTTGTGATGCAGAGGGTGAACTGGCTCAGGCGGACGTGTGCTACCTGTCGGAGAGCGTCCTGCACTACCTGAGAGACCTCCCTTCGCCTGTTATCCCTGCCTGCATCTACCCTCACCTGCAGACGGCTGTCATGCAGCAGCAAATCCTGCAGCAGTCAGCAGGTTGGTAAACTCTTTCATACAATCGTCCGTCTCCTGAACCAAGAGCAGCGTTCGTGTTTTCTGGATCTTTTCACCACGGAGGCTCGTTACTGGTAGACGAGTTTATCTGTCTGCCTCAGGCTCTCCGCTATTGCAGAAACTGTATGAAGAGCATCAGCAGAGCCTGTAACCTCTTTGAAGTCGACTGTTCGTGTGAACATTTTGCAGTCTGTGTGACGACTGATGAATTATGCATCTCAAAAAGAGATTCAAGTCTCAAGTCGATGTTTTTAGCATCGACTGAAACCCAGCGGTGCCTCAAACTGTGGATCGCGACCAATCACATGTTTGTTTAGTGAATGAAGTGATGCAGGAGTTTATAGCTACACAATAATACTTATTAAGATGGAGATTTTACGCTGCGTTGACAAAATGGCTGTGCAGCTTTGTAGAACAGCACGCATCCCCAAGTCAGCTGTGTTGCTGCTGACATTGTTTTAAAAGCACAGAGAGTCACGTTTTAATGCTTCAACAGCTGTAATTTATGTTGAAATCTTTACACAAGGACTGAACTCGGTTTATGCTGACTGAGTTCAGCCTCGTGTCAGCAGTGAGATGAGAGCGGAGTGAGGAGAGGATGAGCTGCCAGAGGCGCGTTGGAAACACCGAGACCGATTCTCCTCCGCACACAGGATTGTTTTAATCCTAAATATTAATGACAGGCTGCGAGAAGCGCTTCAGCATGGTGACACAAAACCTTGCAATTCTCAAAAACACTTTCAGAAATTATGCCGATGACGCAGAGCAGACGGACGCTTGCTGTGGTTAAACCTCCCACTACAAGCTGGTGGTGTTGTCAGTTGTTTCCAGCCATGATACTTTTCGCTATGCTCTTCATATTAGTACAATCTTGAAGTGCCGTGTATCTGTACCAGACGTGACTGAGTGAGGAGAGAGAAGGTGTGTTTGTTTGCTTGTTTCCACAAACAGGCGATCATCATGGTGGTTTTCCCTCACTCTTTTCCAGATGGTGCAGTAGCAGGCAGCCATAACAGAGAGGTCAGCCTGGTCCTTGAGAACTCCACTACCGTCCCCCTTCATCACCGCCTCACCCTCCAATACCTCCTCATACACCTGGCCAAGGTCACCCAGTCACAGGCCAGCAACGGCCTGGACACACACACGCTTGGAAAGATCTTTGGCCCCCTGCTGATCCGGACAGGGGCCTCCACACCTTGGTGAGTTACTTTTCACTCACTGTGAAGTGGAAATGGTTGTTACTGCATATTTGGTACATTAATTGAGACCATGTTTCTGACAAATGTATGGTAAAAAGATAAGTAGACACTGACAATGTTTATGTTTAATGCCTTTTTAAAAAAAAAATTAAATCAGCCATAAAAAACATGAGAAAGTGCAGTTTGTTCAGGCTGATTCTGCAGCCTTTATCATTTTCTGTTTTACCAAACTTGCCCTAATGATAGGGTTTGATGTTAATGCTGCATGCTATTACACATTTGATTCACACTTTCTGGAACTGATAGTTCATGGTTTTATTGCTTTTTTTTTCTGCAGGTTGTCAGTGGACGAGGACATTCCTGCCTTGGTGGTGGAGCGGCTGCTGATAGAGAGAAATACTGAACAGGATCTCACTCCTCCAGGTTGGCGATTTCTTCTTTAAGCCCACTCAGATCTGTTCCTTCCTTTTGAATTGGTTTTGATGATGACCGATCGTCTCTGTCTGCTTCCAGTTCTCCCTGCAAAGCCAGCCAAGGCAAAAATGACACCATCAGCCATGACGGACACCAGCAGCCTGCTGAATGACGCTGAGTGGTACTGGGGGGACATTTCCAGGTACATTATGACACTGCTTGGTTTTGACTCAGTCCTGTGGCATGATTTTGTCTAAATTGGGCTCATTTGTGGTCGGTCATGCATCTTTAGCCATCTAGTATAAAAGGATCGATTTACTGCTGCCTGCCAACTGCCTTGTGACAGCCAAGTAAGATCCATTATGTGGTTGATATTTGAGTTGTGTGTGGTGCAGTTTGTCTGTTTTCTCTGTGCGCCTGCATGAAGTGGTAAACTGAGTCAGCAGAGCCACACATGGAGGCTACACAGGTTGAGTTGTGGCAACACAAGATGTGCCTATTTAACTGTTTTACCTTCTGGCATCGCAACCTCTTTCTTTGTTTTCAAAATGTGACATACAGGATGGTCAACACGTCTGCTTTGAAAGCAAAAATCAGTTTCTTCTGTTTTTGTTCACCTTGGTCATTGACAAAGACCAAGGTGACAGTCAGTGCGTGTCTTGACTTATGTCCATTCAATTTTTGCTTTAGCTTTACATTCAGAGGATTGAGATTCTCAAGGCGGTGTAGTGTATGTGTGCTTTTGGATAAGTACTAAATGCAGGGTCTTCCTGACGGTCAAGCAGCTGCATCCATGTCTTTTCTCTTGGAGCTGATCAGCACAACTGTTGCTGTATTTGCAGAGAGGAGGTGAACGAAAAGCTTAAAGACACTCCAGACGGCACTTTCTTAGTTCGAGATGCGTCGAGTAAACTGGAGGGCGAGTACACTCTCACCCTCAGGTAATTCTATGTGCTTCTCTAACAGATGAACCAACATGTTCGCAGCTGTAGCCAGGCACCCCGTAACAACCACTTGGTTTCTGTCTCCCCCTGCAGGAAAGGTGGGAACAGCAAGCTCATCAAGATTTATCACAGAGACGGGCGATACGGCTTCTCCGAGCCCCTCACCTTCCTGACCGTAGTGGAGCTCATCAACCACTACCGCCATGAGTCCTTGGCTCAGTACAACGCCAAGCTGGACACTAAGCTCCTGTATCCCATCTCCAAGTACCAGCAGGTTGGTGACGGTGCAGGTTACAAGTCATTCATTGATGGAAATGAAAGTATTCAAAGTCCCTCCATAAGTTGTTTGATTTTTTTTCATGAATGCATATTAGTGAAATCTGTTTGTTTTGATCTACTTGAACCATTTATCTTCCCAAAGAGATAGTTTTGTTTTCTGTTATTTATCTGTATTTTTTCATGGCTCAGCTGGTGAAAGAGAACAGCATCGAGGAAGTGGGAGAACAGCTGAAGATTTATCATGACCAATACCAGGAGAAGAGCCGCGAATACGACTCTCTCTATGAGGAGTACACGCGGACGTCACAGGTACGTGGTCAACAGACACAGGCTAACAATCATCAGTGCAGCTTTTTCATCTATATTTATATCTGGATCAGAATGTTCAAGCACAAAAAATATAAACCTCATGTTATAGCTGTGTGGAAATTAATGTTTGATATATTATATGAACAAGGTGCATTGCTGTGCACACACATGGTACTGCACTTGCAATGCGAGTTGTGTGCAGCTTTAGACTCTAATGGAAACCTCCTGTCTCTTTTTCCACAGGAGCTCCAGATGAAGCGCACAGCCATTGAAGCTTTCAATGAGACCATCAAGATCTTTGAGGAGCAGTGCGAGACTCAGGAGCGATACAGCAGAGAGTCTCTGGAGCGATTCCAACGCGAGGGCAATGAAAAGGAGGTTCAGAAGTATGTTGAAGTTAAAGTTCACGGGATTCTCATGAATGTGCTTATATTCTTCATTAAAACAAAATAATATGAATTCAAAGCATTCAAAGAATGAAGTCCTTAAATGTTCTGTTTGTGTGGTATCTTGATGTTGTATAAAACTAAGGATCCAGAGCAATTCGGAGCGTTTGAAGTCTCGTGTGAAGGAAATCCATGACAGCAAGCGTAAGCTGGAGCAGGACCTGAGGGAGCAAGTCTCTGATAACAGAGAGATTGACAAAAAGATGAACAGCCTCAAACCGGACCTCATGCAGCTTCGCAAGATCAGAGACCAGTATTTAATGTAAGGACGAGAACACTGATGATCTTTGATGCAGGTCATCTTGTGTGCATGACGTAGAAATATCTGCCGCATCCAACCTGTTCCTGCTCCTCAGATGGCTGACACAGAAGGGGACAAGGCAGAAGAAGATCAATGAGTGGCTGGGCATCAAGAATGATGCTGATGAGTAAGTGTTTCACATCAAGTGACACTTCAGAAACTTGTCATGCAACTACATAGAACTTGAGCCACATAAGGCTCTTGTGAATAAACATTTTTATCTTTATTTCAATTGTGTAAAACTGCAGACTGTCTTTCAGAAGGTACAAAAGTGACACTTCAATAACAAAATGGTTGAAGTGAGTCCTAACGTGTCACCTTACAAGTGCCTTTCATTGTAAATGATTGTTTTTGAGTTTACAGCTCCATCCTACAGCTAGATAATCACAAATTAATCCAAATAAAGGGAAAATGTGGACAGATTTGGTTGCTTTGAATGGCAGCTTTACTATTGTCTAAACTGGTAAAACAGCTGAAATAGTAAAAACGGCTATAAAATGGTCCAAATAGTCCTAAAAATGTTGAATCAGCCAAACTGGTAAAAATGCAAATAAGCAATAAGTAGAAAACAACTGAAAGACTTGACAGAGGTAAAAAAAAAAAATGGATAAAAAGATAAAATGCATAAATAGTTCAAGGATAAATCAGCAAAAATATCTATAAAATAGATTTTAATGCAATATAAAATACACTTTTCAATGTTTAATATTTGTCTTTATTTTTGAACATTGGATTGTGTCAGGGTTTTATTTAGATGACTGCGGGTTTCGTTCTTTAGGTTGCAGGTATCTGAAGCAGATATGAGATGTTGAGTTTGTGTGCTGCGTTATTTCCGTCTCCAGCTCCTACTCTCTGGAGGAGGACGAGAGCTCGCCTCATCACGACGAGTGTACCTGGTACGTGGGCGACATCAAACGCACCCAGGCTGAGGAAATGCTGCGAGGCAAATGTGACGGCACCTTTCTCATCCGAGAGAGCCAATCGCAGAAGGGCTCCTACGCCTGCTCTGTAGTGTGAGTTTGTTCCTCCATTTTTGGAAAACAAATTGCAAGGCATATATTAAAAAAAAAAAAAGATAAGTGTTATATTTTACATGGCAAATTAGAGGAACTGTTTTGTTCCTCTACGCAGACTTCATCTCAAGCCAAGTAGTACATTTCAGTTGAAAGCTGCACTAATGTTTTCACATTATAAGATCTTATTGTTGGCCGCTGCTCTGATTTGTAGTCAGTCAAAAGCATAACTTTAATCGTGATATAGAGGATTTAGATTCAAAATACTTATGTTACTGTTATTATATAACATTAATTAGTTTGTATAACACTTCTATTTCTCTAAATATTTCTTTAGAGTTTAACTCTACATGTATTTTTTTTTAATGACGTCTCCTCAATAACTTGGAGAATATTCGAGGAAAAGACACTCCCATGTCCTCTGAAGCCCTGTTTACACGATGTATCAAGGGAAAATGCATCGTTTTTGTGTTTTCTTTCTGAAAGGTTTTGTGTTTACACAGCAACATTTTCAAAACGATGTCCATTTACACAGAAGTGGCAGAAACACTGCAAAGGGTGTAGCTTTCATACTGCGCCACGAGTGGGTGCTGTTAGTGGAGAATATGGACTGGGACTAATGAACTCTGGAGGCTGCCATTATTGATACTTTTATCTACTTGCACATGTGCAGAAGAGCTATTCACTGCTGCCATGGTTTCATAAAAGTTTCATTTTCCTCCGTTTTCATGGAGATGGATTTGGAGCATTTTCAAAAAGTTGCGTTTTCATAGGCTATAAGGGGCGTTGTTGTGTAAACACACCAAAAATGTAACGAAAGTTTAGTGTTTTCACTTGAAAGTGTTGTCGTGTAAACGGGGCCTCGTTCTTAGTGGAGAGCAACACGTATTCCCTGAATACATGAGCAAACAATTCAATGAACTGCTTGTCTTATTGAAATGTTTAAAAATGTAAATGTTAAAAATGTGAAAAAGTGTTTGTCTCAACAGTAAAGACAATATTTAACTTTTAAACACTCCACAGAGACGATGTAAATGTGGTTGTTTGTTATTTTCCAGTGTGGAGGGAGACACCAAGCACTGTGTCATCTACAAGACAGCCACAGGCTTTGGATTCGCCGAGCCCTACAACCTCTACTCCTCCCTCAAAGACCTGGTCCTCCACTACAAGAACGTCTCCTTGGTCCAACACAACGACCACCTGAATGTAAACCTAGCCTACCCAGTCCTGGCCCGCTCACAGAACCAGAACCAGCACCCCAGATGAATTAAGCCTCCAGCAGTGGAGGACGCCGACCAGGGTGGGGAAACTAAACTGTCACTCATATGCATTTCAGGGGTAGGGGGCTCGGACAAACCTTTGAACGATGCCTGTTTGTTAAAATAGACCTGACAGTCAGCATTTAAAAGAAAATTTAAAAAAAAGAAATCATGTTATTTTTAGAGGTGGAAGTGGAGTGGAGGCTGGAGCTGATTCCCCCACACTGATCCCGGAAACA
>OMNM01018416.1:2473-12859 GCA_900302745.1 Parablennius parvicornis | reverse complement strand
AACAATGACAGCCACTTCTCCTCACTTCTCCTCCTCCTTTTCTTTCTGGTCAGTCTCATCCTGTTCTGACAGGGACGATCACCGCATCACTTCACGGCTCTGGCAGTGACAGTACGTCTGATAGATCCCACTGTAACTCACTCTGACACGCCAGAGTTTAAAAGTTGAGACAGCGGTGGAAGTGAGACAGCTCGGTAACGACCTGCTGTGATGTTCTGCCAGGCTGCAGCCTCATAAACTCTCAGGTCAGAACAAGCAGACATGCAGTCGGTGGAGTCCAGTTTTACCAGACTCGTCTCCTCCAAGGCTGGAACAGAGTCTCTCACATTCTCCTCAGGTAGAGGAGTCCTCCTTCCAATCAAGAGGCTGACGGTTCAATTTCGTTACCTGTGAGCAAGACACTGAACCTCAGCAACTCCCAATGGACATCTCACATGGCAGCCGTTATCTTTGGTGTGTGGGTGTGACTGAAGAAAAATATCTGAACTTTCTTTTCTCTTACCAAACAAAAAGTTAAAGTCAAAGTGAACTTTATTTTCTCTTCCACTGTTCAAACAAGATGCATAGAGGGATCCACATTTTGCATCGCTTGCCCTCCGACGGTGTTGACATATAACACTCAAAGTAGAATAAATATAAGAGAATATAGACCAGAAAAACAGTCCTGGTCGGTCGGTCGGTTGGTTGGTTAATCGGTTGGTTGGTTGGTTGGTTGGTTGGTTGGTTGGTTGCCATATAAGGGTGATGCTCTCCAGGTCCCATTGTCATGGAAACGTGTTGCTCCAACAGTTGAGTAGTAAAAGAAAGTTCTGATCTTGAATTGATTCCTACTTCGCCAGTCAAATTGAGATTTGGATCTGCACCTGTTTTGTGCCATCGTTCCTCATTCACTAACACGGTCAAAACCTCCATCCTTCTTATCTGCTGGTCTTGAAATCCAGAACCAGACTCATCGGGATCAATCAGTCTTTTAGGCTCCGCCCACCCCACAGGTTTTGATGCTCAATTCCAATATTTGCTGTGATCCGATTTTTTTACATGATCATTTCAAATGTGACCTGCGGTGTGAAAGTGATCGGACTAGATGTTTTCGGGCTCCAGAGCGTAGAAGAAGACATGAAGTCATGTCGAGCACACTATTTACACATGGCACGCCAGTCAGCGCCAGGGTTGCCAGATGTGACTCACTGTATCAGCCCAAACAAGGTCACACATACACCTCAATAAAAACCAGCCCAAATCTCAGCCTGTGTAGGAATCATGTTAAAACCCTACACATATTACGTATGTGTGTAATTAAAAAACACGCCATAAACACACAAATGCAAGAAATAAACAAAGTTAAAAGGTCCGAGAGTTTGGCTCCCTAATCGGGGGATACCACCATATCTGGCAACGCTGGTCAGCGGGTTGATCCATTTTCAAGTGGTTGTTAAATATGATGAGGAGACAGAACATGGAGAATGAGGTGAAAAGAGAGCAAGGCTTTTAACAGCTTTTCATTTTTTCCTCCGGCGCTTATCAGTGATGTCAGTCACACATCATACCTCATGAACGAGGCCTGGGCCTGTTGGGAAGAAATCCGAATTGGAGCTTTCACACAGCCACAAAACAGATCGAATATGAGTAGTGACTCATATCCGACTCATATCATATCACTGTAAGTAAAAAATCATATCTGAGTCGCTTTTTCCTGCAGTGTGAACGAGGTGAGAGAGTTTATCTGAATGCAGTGACCTTTTCTGCAATTCATCTCATCTCATTGGAAAAGTCAAGCAAAGAAATCGGCAGCTGGCTACAATCCATACAGGTTTTTACCCTGAGGTCCATCATTCGTTTCATTCAGCAGGTGAGGCTTCGCTGCAGGACCCCCGCCTGTTGGCCTGTTAGCTGCGGCTCTGAGGGGATGATGGCCACACTCCTGCCTTCCCCAGGTGCTCCTGTGTTTGATCGTCAGCACTAAGTGTCAGCTGGAGCGAGTGCATGGTGCATTAGCAAACAAGCACTCAGATCAATGCAGCAGAAACGCAAAACAGCGTTATTGCGACGGGCGGTGCAGGTATCAGGTCGCAGAAATGTGTGTGTGTGTGTGTGTTTGTGTGTGTGTGATGTTTGTCTACATTGGTGGAATCTAGTGGAACAAATGCTAAAAGCAACATCAATAGCTGATGTTACTACCAAACATGACACACTGTGGGAGCATGTATGAGCCTTATCAGCAGTGAGTCACATGACAGAAGAGCCATCACACACATGTTGGTGGTGCATGCAGACTTCTCATGACCACAACTTTTACTCTGTTTATGTAAGGTAAAAATCTGCCATCAGGCTAAAAATACCATCATCAGGTTGGATATTTTTAGTCCCAACTCGCTGCGTCCTCTTGCTATTCAATCACGTACAACAAAATGAGCGATTATTTAAACGTAAAGGGAGTCATTTCTGCTCGGAAGCTTTAGAGTTCGGCATCTTTGCTCTAACAGACTCTGTGTCTCAGGATGTAAGAACGATTATTCACTGATCTGCATTCAAGTCAGAGCGAGTCCAGACAGATGAGATAATCTCTTTGCATTGCTTTTCTTTTCCTGTTCTTGGCTTGGAGCAGTCAAAATGACACAGCATTTAGTTTTGGCTCAACTCCAAAAACCATTTTCAAACCACAAAAATCAATTTCTTGCTGCTAAGAAGAAGAAAAACATGTTTGCCACAAGCTGATCAGCAGCATTTTTCACTTTCTTCACAGCTGAATTCAGCAGGGAGACACCGTGGTAAATCTCTATTCATTTTTAATTCATTTTGTTTATCCAGTCACAGATGTATCTAATAAGATCATCTCTAATCACACAGTCAGGATGAGAACAGAATGAGAGACAAGGAAAGACAAGAGTGATGATTTTAAACCATAAAAGAAGAAACAGTGAAGAGAACAGAAATCCGTCTGTGACGTCTAAAATCTTATTGCAACTTGACATTATTTTCAGGATGCAGCAAAAATGCTATTTCTGTCTATTCATGCAGATATCTGCACAAAATTATATAAAAGATTTTCATTTTCACTTGAAAACATTGTTGTGTAACCGGGACCTCACGCTCAAAGTGACAGAATCAAAGTGCTTGATGATTACATTAATCAATACTTTTACTTTCACTTAAGTAGTGATTGTGAGTATTTATTCTGTCGACTCCATGTGAGGACATTTTCAGTAACACGACGTCCAGTCATTGTCCTGAAGATAAATCACAGAAATAAACACTAAAGGAACAACACGCTACAGTATATTCAATATTACAAACAGAAAAACATGCTAAAATGTATGCAAAGTGTTTGTATCTGTTATTGTAGCTTCATAAGATTCATAAGCTTCATAAGAAATGTCCCCTCCACCACAAAATGTTGCAAACAGCTCTGTAACAAAGTTTGTCCTGTATATTCACATGTTAACTCACACATTGGTCATATTTCATGATCTTTAGATATACATGAACATCAAAGCAGGAAACAACACATCGTGGTCATTGTTTGATCTTTGGCAGCAGATCGTCGCTGTCAAGATGTCGTGATAAAATTTGGAAATTCATGCAACTTTGTAAAAAGAGCATTCCATTTCCCAGAGAAACACAACCTAATGAGCATTCAGTTCCACAAACAGCGTGTGAAACACAAACCTGATGATCCCACAGCCTGGCCGGCATCACATGACACACACACACACACACACACACACGCACACGCACACGCACACACACACACAGAGGTTCCGTCAGGTTGACTTCAGGCCAAACTGCACATTCTTCCACATCAGTTACATAAGTGAATCAGGAAGCTCTTCAATTTCTGATGTTTCTTCATCGAGCTGCTTCCAGACGTCAGTGATGTCACTACCAAACGGGATTATTAGAGAAACTGTTTGAGAACAGCAAAGTCACAGAATAAACTTCCAGGTTAACAATAGTTTCCTGACAAAGCAGTGAACAAAGAGTCTGAAAGCAATTTTAGTCAATTAATACAAGTTTTGATATTCAACAAAATATAGATATATTAGTTGGAGGAAGATGCTCTATAATCTGGATGTTAACTGTTTTTGAACTAGTGACAATGAGAAGAACCAAAAACAAGAAGTTTAAGACTGGAACTACACTCGGTAGAGCGCATATCTTCACCAACTCCATGTTTGTTTGTCGAACCCAATTAGCATAATAGCCATTAGCTCATATCAATGCTAACTGGCCTGTCAGGTAGCTACATCACTGCTCAGTGTGTCACAACACACTGAGCAGGGAGCGTCTCCATGGCAACAAACGCTGATCTCCTTTGATCAGCATCTCCTTTCTTTCTTTCTTTCTTTCTGTCTTTGAGTGGTGGGAATGATATGGACTAGCTGGACTATATAGATGTAATAGCAACAAATAGATGTAATAGGAAAAATATCTAATAATAAATCCTTGAGGCAGGGGGTGTTGTCAGCTAAACTAAAAAGTTACTTGTAATCTAACTTAGTTACTTTCAAAATCAAGAAAACAGTAAAGTAACTGAGCTACTTTTTGAAGGAGTGACTGGTAATCGACAATTGGATTACTTTTTCAAGGTAACTGTAGCAACACTGTTAATTACCTTTGCCAATAAAATGGGGTAATTATCACAGTAAGCTAAATACAGACTAATGACAATGTTATTTAAAGTCTTTCATGTTGCTTATGGGAAGACTAAATCACTTTATGAGCAACGAGGCTCCTCCCACAGTAAATATGAGCTCAGTAAAATGGTGACAGTCCCGTATGACTTCATCTTGTATGAACTAAATGTTCAAGAAGCTCAGTTTGAAGTTTCTCTGGAGGGTGGACTGTCCTCTCAGGGTTCTGACTGTACCGAACAGATGGTCGCTGGTGTTTCCAGTTGTACGTTCCACTCAGAAGTGGAGGAAAAGAATTACATCTTCACGCATACTTCATGTTTCATTCTCATCAGGCATGAAAGGACACGTTTAGAATAAAGCAGTAACATGATCAGACGGATTTTTTCTCATGAATAATGATTTTACTTCTCATGCAGAACATTTTCTTACATGATGATGCATTTAAGTGGTTTTTATTGTGAACAGAGAATTAAATCATAGATTAAATATGATCACAAGTCATTTAGCATGACTTGTATTTAAACTATCCCACTATAGTGTCACTGTGGAGGTTTGATATACAGATATCGTTTCTCTCTCTCTCTCTCTCTCTCTCTCTCTCTCGCTCTTTGTCTCTCTCCATCCTGTTTATTGAGTCAACTATTAGCATTAGCATGATCCAAACAAAAGCAGCTTTGTTAATATTTGATCAGACTCCTGTTTACAAGAGGAGGAGCTCCTTATTCATCCTGAAGTCACTCAGTCATCCTGACAGGAGCAGAAAAGTAGCATGAGCATCAGGGTACATCCACAACAGCTGGGATTAGCATTAGCAGTTGTGAATACCACTAGCATTGTCTGTCTAATGGGTTAGACAGTTTCAAACTCCAGATAAGAGTATCTCCCTCCTCTAAAGTTCATATTATAGAGCATCTCCTTCCTCTAACATCCAGAATATAGAGCATCTATGTCTTCTAACACCCAGATTATAGAGCATCTTCCTCCACAAACATCAGATTATAGAGCATCTTCCTCCTCTAACATCAGATTATAGACCGTCTTCCTCTTCTAACACCCAGATTATAGAGCATTTTCCTCCACAAACATCAGATTATAGAGCTTCTTCCTCCTCTAACACACTCTCCAGTAGTTTCCACATTATCAGGCAAACTGAAATGAAAAAATCATGGAAAATTCTTCATATTTCTTAAGAAACATTAATAAAATATTTATTTCAAAAACACAAATCTGATTCTGAAGACAATACAAACATCAAGAATCAAAAATTAGGAAAGAAAAAACGTTTTTGTGTTGTATGTTTTTAAAAGTTCCATTGGATGTTTGTGAAACATTCCAGTAAACAAACTGCAGCCTCCCGGTGAAAACCTGCTCATGTGCTCACCACATGATGAAGCTCCATGTGTGTGGCCCAACGCACGTCTGCTTCATGCATGTGTCTGATCCTCATGCACCACGCTGCTAACGTGACTAATGGCTTCTGCTCTGCCTTTAATTAACCACATTCATTATTAATTGGTGGAACACTGGATGGAATCTTGTGGCCGTGCACAGGCATGCAGCACACTGGCAGTGTTGTTTCCCAGAGGCTCATCATCATCGTCATCATCATTATCATCATCATCATCACCATCATCATCACCATCATCATCATCATGTGTAAAACCATGTAACGACATTTCCTGGATTTTTCGTGTATTGTGTAGAAATCCTTCACCGCTCAGGATCATTAATTATTTAAAAAGCTGAAGTCACTTCGTCACATAATCGAATCTCCGATTAACAGGAAACTTCTTTCAGCCATTGAAAGCTGATGTAACGTGTCCTCACAGCCTTGTGTGGCATTAGCACCTCTGCACACCAGGGTGAAGGTTTGATTCCCGTCTCCACCTTTCCACTTGTCGCAGTCTCTTAAAGCAAGAGAATGAACCCCACCCTGCTCCTGATGGCCGCTGCCTCCACTGGTGTGTGACTGGGTGAATGTGACTACTGATGTTGAAACAACATTGTTTTCAACGTTTCTGCTGTTGCCATGTAAACGGACATCGTTTTCAAAATGATGCCATGTAAGCATATCACCATTGCAACATGGCAACATGGCAACATGGCATTTTCAGAAATAGAATTATAAAATGAATTTAACACCGTCATCTCAATAAACACTTTGGTGTTTGAGTAGGCTTACTACAAAAAAGACACTTATTTCAGTGTTATTTTATTTCAAATATTGTATAATGATACAAAACTCCACACCAGTCAACTGCAGGAGACAAATCGTATGCATTTTTAAATATCTAATTCAAATGTTTGTGTGGGTTTTTTTTAATCTGTGTGAAATTGAATAAAAATTTTACTAAATTGCATTGTAAATTTGGCTATGCATTAGTCTATATTTTTGACACAAAGTCAGGAGTAAGAGGACTGCGTCTGGAAGCGGGTTGACCCACAAAGCAGGAGTTCTGGCCCAGAACAGAATCTGAACTCTTTCTACTTCAGGCTTGAACCAGTTCAACTCCCAGCGGCTGGTGTGAGGTGTCCGGTTCAACTCCCAGAAGCTAGTGTGTGTCTCCTGGTCTGTCTGTCGCTCAGTAATGATGATCCATAGAGGAAAACGCGACCATGTCACTCAGACTGCTGCAGAAGTTCACACTGGTCCTCTGAACGCTGTGAGAAAACAGTGCAGCATTGTGCTTGAAGGTCCCACACCCCAGCAGGGAGGGCGCCCCCATGAGGAGCTGCCAGCTATAACAGAGGTTTGGCCAACAGCATGTGGCTGGAACACCTAAATCTGAAAACAACTAAACTTTTATAGTACGATGGGAGTCACTGAAAATATTTTAAAATGCTATAGAGTCTGTATAACCACAATGTTTCTGAATGCTGAGCACTGCACATGATCATTACAGCCACAGTCTGTGAAAAGATGGACAATAACAAAGGAGGTTTGCAGCTGCTTCTTTATCAAGGTGAACATTTACTAACATTTGCTAATATTTGTTAACATTTATTTACATTTACTAACATGTATTAACATTTACTAACATTTACGAACATTTATTAACATTTACTAATATTTACTAATATTTACTAACATTTACTAACATTTATTAACATTACTAACATTTACTAACATTTATTAACATTACTAACATTTATTAATATTACTAACATTTACTGACATTTATTAACATTACTAACATTTATTAACATTACTAACATTTACTAACATTTATTAACATTACTAACATTTATTAATATTACTAACATTTACTAACATTTATTAACATTACTAACATTTATTAACATTACTAACATTTATTAACATTACTAACATTTATTAATATTACTAACATTTACTGACATTTACTACATCATCATCTGCATGTGGAGACACGCCTCTGCTTACATTTTAAAGATATTACTTCTTGTCGCATTGATAAAATATGAACTCACTACTCCAATTTTATTTTCTCTAAAACTTTACGTTTTGTTCCAGGTGCCTTAATGAAGAGTTTAAAACGTTTCATATTTAGATATTCATGACTTAACCCCATTACACAGCAATGAGTGAAAGTGAAAACACAAACTTTCTCTGTGTTTTTAGCGTCTGTTTACGTAACAACGGAGGTCGGAGCCACTGAATACAACGCTTTTCTAAGCAGCTTCCAAGGTGGAACTTTTTGCAAATGCTCCAAATCTGTCTCCATGTAAACAGTGGAAAACACAACCTTCTGAAAATTCTCAGGGCTCCGTGTCCTTGTGAACAGTGTAAGTGATGCTACTGCTCCTGCTCCTGGCCATGTGACCACGTTGGTAGTTACTAGTTCTTCTGCACATGCTCAGTAGAGACAATCAAAACAATGTTTCCTCCGTTGTGTCATGACTCCCAGTTTATATTTCTCTGGACTTGGTAGTTTTATTTTGACAGTCACCGTAATAACAATCCAACTTGGTACTTTTATTTTGACAGTCACCGTAATAACAATCCAACTTGGTAGTTTTATTTTGAAAGTCTTCGTAATAACAATCCAACTTGGTGTTCTGTCCACTAGAATGTTCTCTCATTGTTAATGTTTAGAGTCATTGTTCTCTGTGCATGTGTGTGTGGTTTCATTACAAAAACAAACAACAGCACCAACTAGTGGTCCAACATGCTAACAACATCGTTTTCAGTTGTTCCACCGTTGGAAACATTGTTTTCCAAACGTTTCCTTCTGAAACTTTTCTGGAATGAAAAGGCAAAAACAAAGTGTTTTCATTTGAAGCTTTCTAATGTAAACAGGGCGTCATGCTGCCACCCGCCATCAGAGATTAAATCACTTTTGGGGAGTTGACAACTCCTCAGGCCCTAAATCACCTCTCAGTTCTGCTTTTAGCCCTTCACATGGCAGAAATGTTGTTTATATGTGACAACAAATCTGTTGGAAGGTGTACACCTTCCTGTACACCTGTACAGCTTTTGACAAAATTTACTCTAAATAGACTCTTACTAAGATTACTAAGATTCTTACTGTTGCCTCCTTGTATCCTATTGACTATACGTTTCCAGTGTCCTTAATCACAAAAACCATGTGTTCTCTGTATTAGCTTACAACAGGTTAACTAAATAAATGACCATAATGTTGGCTAATGAAGGGTTATAATTATACATAATTCTAATTAAATGGTAAATCGAAGCGCTCTCCCAGCTGAGCCATGAGGTCTCTCTCTGTGACCTCTGTCTCTCACTTCGTTATCCAGGGCTTGGTCCAGGAAAAACAACATACCAGGAGCTAATTTGTTTCCATGTTAGTGAAAAAAAAATGAATAGGAGTCTCTTTAGCCTGTAGATGCCGCCGCAAATCCATTTGCAGAGTTCAGGCCGTGTCCCCTGACCTGCCCTCGGATCTGCTGGGTCTTCGCAGGAGCTTGTAAATCACTTACAGATAATCAGACACACGGGGAAGTCGCTGCTCGGGGTCATGGTGCCTGTCAGAGACGTTCCCACACCCAGGTCCATCAGGGGAGACGTCCAAACCAAATCACAAGGTCTGCATCACTGTCTTTGATTCCATCACTGTCTCTGATTCCTGCATCACACACAGACATGTTTATCCAACTCTGATCACTTGTCTTTCTTCTGCTGTTTCACTCTTCCTTTGTCATTCAGAACTAGTGGCGAGCAGAACAGCAGGTGCACAGGTGACATGAGCTTATCTGAAGTTGTTGTAACAGTTTGAGTGTTTTTAGTATGAGGTGCTTGTTCTCTGTCATATTTTGTACAACAGTACAACAGACACAAAGAAAGAAAAGGTAAACAGTAATGAAAGCCCGTGAGACGAGTAGTTCATTTCATTTCATCTCAATATGAGAATTGATAATATCATCGACACACTTGGTATCAAGCGTGTTATTGTTTCTCTCTCAGTCTGCTCTTCATTGACTACAGCAGCAAAATCTCTTATTTCACATTTTTGGTTCTTCGAGCATGTTCCTCAGGACTTTCTTTTTTCATCATCTACAGCCTGTGAGCAGGAGAACGCCGTCGACCATATATCAGAACTTTGTACATCCATCACACTGACGATTACCTGTTCATTTATCTTCCAAGTGCTGCCGGTTAGATCTCACATCTGTCACCTCAGTCCATCCTATTGTGCTGCAGCAGTGGAGCACTTTGCTCTGTGCTGAGTCAGCATTTAAAGACGGGGCTCAGCAGTGTCTGCAGAGAAACATTAAACCTGGAGTGAAACACTCTGCACTCTGCTGGGAGGGA
>OMNM01018409.1:3867-15146 GCA_900302745.1 Parablennius parvicornis | reverse complement strand
TTTTGCGAGCGTGGCAGGCAGAGCGGGGGCCGGTCCTCGCCCCGCCAGTCACACAACCGGGCCTGACAGATGAGCTGAGACAGAAGCCCCGGAGGCTCATTACCCAAGAGGCCTAAGCATCTCAGGGTGGATCTTTTTCTTCTTCTTCCACTCTCTCCTGCCTGTCGCTGAGGTGGCTTTCTGTGTCTCGGATTCGCACGGAGCTGTGATGTAGTGAGGTGAGAATTCGGCTGGATTTTTTTTTTTGGAGAGGAGTCTTTTGAAACTCAAACTGAAGTACTTCACCGACTTCTCTGCAGTTCCATCCATTCTTATTATACGAATCCGCAATGACTGTGAAAAATCACATAATCTAGGATGTAGTGTGAAGTTAATGTCTTTGGTACTATTTCATAGTAACTAAATTTGGACTTTTAGTGGCCACTTTGCATTGAGAGCCGCTGGGATATGATACTTTCTCGAAAGAATAGTTTGAAATATTTGTCTTTGACTCGCATTTGTGTATATCCACGAGAAACACAGCTCCAAGTTTACATAGCAGAGAATGTGTGTGTGTGTGTGTGTGTGCGCACATAAAAATGGGACCAAACTTAATATTGCACACACCAAAGAGAACACTGTGTCTGAAAGATACAGAACATAATATTAATTTAACACATTTGCTGCCATGAATGAGGAAAAGTTTGCCCGATCACACAAAATACTGTGAAAACATTTGTGGTGTTTATGATTGCACTTTTTTGTAATGCATTTTAGTGAAAATCAACCTTTAGCAAAGATGCTGAGGTTATTGTGGCTCATAACAACTTTTATTTATGGGCTTCATTAAAAGATATGCATCTTCTTAGGTTTTGCAATCCATTCCGTTGCTGTTCTTTTGATCGAACTATGTATTTGATAAACTTTCTTTATCTTTCTGTGCTAATCCATACCATTATTTTGCATTTTGTGTAGTTTGAGTAAATGGGTGGCAGAGCTTTCAGTCATCAGGCTTCTTTTGTGTGGGTCCAGCTCCAGTTTCAGATAGGGAGGTTATCTTTTGAGATTAGGATTAAGACTTTTCCATTTAATAAAGCTTACATTCGGAGCGTGTTTCAGACCACTCTGGGCCACTTCCCAGTTGAGCTGCTATAGGTTTAACCTACGAGGAGACCTTTACTGCTAGGAGCTTATTCTCTCCATACAGTTCATATTTTCATCACATCTGCATTGAGTGTCTAGTGGATTTATGAGTCTGTTTATCTCTTTTTTTTGTTTGTTTACTCTCGGTATTTGTTCTAACCTTTTCTTTCTTTCTTCTGACTGAAAACAGACGAGCAGTGGTTCTTCCTTTCTCCTGTTCAAACATCTCTTCTGCCTGCTCAAGTGAACTCGTTGGGGTTTTTATGACTATGCTGTTGTTGTTGTTTGTTCAGTTTTATATAAATAAAACTGAGTTGAAAATAAATCAGCTACTCTATGGTCAACTTAAACAACAAAAAACAGATACAATATATTTTCACCATTTGATAAAGTCTGTTTGCGCAAGATATTATTCACTGTGCTTTTCTTAGATGATCATAAACAAAATGAAACAGACAGTATGTTTTTAGAAGTATATTCATACATCTGAACCAATCTGTCATTTCTGGGACTCACCAAGCAAATGTTAACTTTTTTATTTACTCGGCCCTTATCTTGTCTGTGCAGTTTGGTCATTGGTTTGACTGGATTTTCTTTATTACGGCATGTGACTCATGCACTCAGATTGACCCTTATAGTTTGAATGATCACTGGAGTTGACAATGTGCAGCAGTAAGACCCAAAAATCCTTCTGAAGGGATGTTTGTTAGGCCCTACGCTCGCCTGGATCAGTCGACCAAAGAGGGGGAATAAAACATTGGGTTTAGTGAACAGCGGAACATCCTGCTTAACTTAGACAGATATTAGTCCAGGTTATGGCTCTATGACTCACACTTTTACTGGCTGTCGAGAAGATTGAGGGAGCGCGCAAATATAAGACTCCCTTTACCCACATAAGTTATGTGCATTTCAAACATTGTCATGTGTCACTGCCTCCATACTCCTTACGTGGATGTGGCTGTTAAGCAATACATCCCGAAGTGGGCGATGCAATTTAGGGTGGTGTAATCCAAAAGATCAATGGTCCTCCCAACAACTTTTTTATTGCTTCTTTGACTCCATGCCCACGTGAGTTGAGGTAATATCGTAGGCTTACATGTATCCACACACATATTTTCATGCTGCCTTCTAGGTTACATTGTCTTCTTTGTTCCTTTTGCTTGTAGCACAGCAGCTATACTGCACAACACTACTCCTACAGGTCGTCAATGGTATTACTCAACTTGCTATGCTTATAAGCTTCCTGGATACATAATTCTGCACATGTTGAATGCAGAAGATGAACAAAACGTTCATTGCATATCTATTGAGCACAGATGTGACTGAATTCACTGTCTTTTTGTGTCCATATATAAAATAATATAACGCAACGGAACGGAATGTAACGGAATAGAATAGCTTTTAATTGTCATTATACATGTATCATAAAAATAGGTCACTGCTCCTTTCAGAATGCAGGAAACAAAGAAATGTAGCATATATCATCAGTGACATACATCACGAGTGACTGTGTGAGTTAAGGTCGGTTATGGCTTTGAGTGAAAAAAAAAAAAAAGTTTCGAAGTCTTGTTTGGATGCACCTGCAGCGCCTGCTAGAGGGCAACAGGTCAAACAGATGGAAGCCTGCAGGGTGTGAGCTC
Source organism: Parablennius parvicornis (assembly GCA_900302745.1). NCBI lineage: Eukaryota > Metazoa > Chordata > Actinopteri > Blenniiformes > Blenniidae > Parablennius > Parablennius parvicornis. The sequence continues at coordinate 12,384 of OMNM01018409.1, read as the reverse complement.
ACTCACTCTCCTCTGCACAGATTGATGTGAAATGGACCTGTTGGACATTGTGCCATCCTGAGTGGACGGTGTTTCAGATTCAAACGTGAGAATTGCTTTGAATGAGGGCGGAACATTAATGATACAGCGTTGTCACGTGTGATGTAAATTATGGTTGCATTTGCTCCGTTAAAACAGAAAAAAAACTTGTTAATCCCTTCAATTACCAATAATCCAATCAGCATCCCGGCATACAGAACAGCTTCCCTCTTGATTCTCTCATGAGAATTGGTTCAAGATTAGAGGCCTAACTGTAGTTTAGCTTTTTAAATGGAAAAATCCCATTTATTTGGGATGATTTGTAAAATGTCTGTGCTTCTCTTTTTAAAAGTAGATGCCATTTGATTTCATCATCCTCCACATATTTTTCTTTACATCAAGTATTTCAGGCGGTTTTTAAGCATCTTAATGGCAGACACGGCTCCAGAAGGATATTTGCTCGTATGTCAATCCAAGACTTATCCAGTTAAATTATGTGTAAGAAATTAGTTCATAGATAAAAAGTCGGCTGTAAGCCGATTACTTGCAGCAGCTCTAGTTGTGGCAACAGCCTTTATTTTCAAAATCACAGCTGGGCTTCCTGCCGCAGCTTTACAGCCACATTCATTGTTTAGCTTTTTGGCTCCAAACATACAGTTTTTAGTCTCTCTCTCTGGACGGGTGGAGTAGTTTTTTTTGTTGGCAGGCAGCTTTTTTCAACACAAAGGGCTGTAAAGAACCAACTGTACGGTCCCGAGTCCGCACCAAAACAGGCAAAGTTAGAAACAACACCGTTCAGCCTTAAGCAGCTAAAAGATAGAGATAATTGGCAGCGTGATGAGATAAGAGACAAATTATTCAAAAGCTTTAATCGCCGGAGCTGGGATTGATTTTTCACTTGCCAAAGTAAATCCGCTGGTAGACATACTGTAAGTGTTGTGAGCACACGGTCTGACAGCGCATGGCGAACAAAAGCAAAACATCATTGATACACCAGACTCCGAGGCCATCCGAGAAATGAGAGGGGCCGTGATTTTTTTCTTGACATGAATCTGTCTGCTCCGTGAAGGGCAATCCCGACAACTCCCACGACTGAGCCAGACAATACTTCTCAAACAGCTCGGCTTGGAGAGGGTAGAATGAGACAGATGAGTAAAACTAAAGAAACACGGAAAGGCTAAAAGTGAAAGACAGAACTAATAGTCTCAGTCAACTGACAAGGCGTCTAGAAGTCACAACAGACAGATTTGGTATTGCGGGATAGAAAAAGAAACCTTTCAGAAGAGCTTCTACTGCTCAAAACTGAAAAAAGTATTTTTTTTCTTTTTTTAAAAAAAGCTGGAAAAACAACCTTGATAAGAGGACGAATGTCAGCAGAGAAAAGGCTATCTTCATCAAATGCCAGCAGCTGCATGTGTCTGTTAGTCTACAGCCTTTAATACAGACCTTGTGAGATGGAAGTGAAGCTCCGGCGTGACTGAGTGGAGCTCAATGGAAAACCTCTCGACTAGAAAGGTCACAGCCAGTGACGGAAGACAACGCGAGGGAGTTCATCATATGTCTGTCTGCCTCCACCGAGAGAATACCGGGGCCAAATGAGGGATGAGGGATCCAGAGAGGACTGGGACACACAATCAGCTAGAAGCCTACCCACACCGCACACATGCATGCACACGATCCCATCATGGCTGCCGTGGGAGGTTGTTCATCACCGAGGGTGTTTTCTTTTTTTTTTTTCTTATCTCCTACTGATAAGCTGAATGTGCGGATCACAAGTGAAAAACAGCACGGCGAAGAGAAATGAGTTTTTAAAAAAAAAGCTATTAACTGTGTATCTGTGGAAGTCAGGGACACCTACCCTCTGCTCCTGCGTGGCTACAAACGTCTGGAAGCCGGGGGCCACTCCGAAGCCCAGCTCGTGGACGAACGGGGGCTCCGCCTGGCTGTGGATCTGCACCCGCACTCCCGCTTCAAACGCCGTGTCCTCTGCAAGAAAGAGACGGAAAAGATCCAGTTACTTAATTTATTCCATCAATAAACAAACAGGGGGAGGGGGAAAAAAAATTAAATGCCTTGGCTGGTCCAGATAAATAGTTTGAGGGCAGAAGAAGCTGTTTACACTCAGCAGACGGACATACGGAGAGTCAAAAACAGAATTTTTGAAGTAACCTTTCGGCAATGAATTCTGGGCCGTTGGACTTAAAGGCACGGGCTTTTAAGATTGCGTTTATTATGACACACTCTGCAAGACGGGCCGTCCCATTCACCGTGACATCAAACATGAGTAGTGAAGAGGGATTGCTGCTGACTCCATAGATGAAAGGACCTTTATCCCTTCATTCAGAGCACTCCTATGCACACACACACACACACACACACACACACAGAGATACTGAAGGAAGGGATGGAAAGAGCCATAACATTTATGGGCCAAGGGAGAGCAGTCTCCGGAGAGATCGATAATGTTCTATCCTCGTCCTCTCCTTCAGTCATGTGCTGCCAGACACTCAATCAAAGCTTTCTCCCAATACCAGCTGACCGAGCGGACACCTCGGGGGTGCTCTGAAACCAAGATGTTGGGAGCCTTTCAGCATGACTGGACTCACAAATCGACACACACTGCTCACACAGACACACGGCCGCATCACTCACCGTGATGGACTCATCAATCAAATATCTGCAGTGAGTGATACTGCGACAGCCTGGACACATTAATATTAAGAAATAGATGAGGGCATCAACCATGCCTCTTTTTGGCAGCCTGTCTTTGTGTGTGTGTGTTTGTGTGTGTGTGTGTGTGTGTGTGTGTGTGATCTAGAATGAATGCATGCTTGAGTCGATCAGATCTAAAAAGTAAATAAATTGCGTGCACATAGAATTATTACTTTGGAGCATAACTGTGATGGAATATTTTAACTCATATGTCACATTTTACTACTTGACCAGTCTCAGCGTGCCTGACATGATCAATCACACACAGTCATTCGTTTACACACCACTGGGAGCAATATGAGGTTCATTGTCAGGCCCAAGGATGCTTTAACACATGGCCAGGCTTTCCAACCTTGGGTTTGGAATGTTCCAGCAACCGAGCCAGAGCTGCTCCAAGCACGGCTGCACTTTGATGGACGATTATTGACTTTGTATGTACGTGCGTCAGAGTTCGTCATGTCCTGCGCGGTGTCTGTCATCCCTTAATGTCCTGGCACTCTCGTATATGGCTGACGATGTCAACACTCTTCCTGCCTCGTCTAAATTTTGACGGCATCATTTACACGCAGCATGCGGTCCCAGAGTGACATCTGGGTGTGTGCTCTGCAGCATATGGCTGAAAGCCTGCGGAGATTCAAACACTGCACGCAATGCCGGGAACTGCTTAATGCACATTAGTGTGGTCAGCAGCTGATGTTGATGCTGCTCTTAAATGAGCCCTAGCAAATGTGGGAAAACCTGCTGTGTTTCCCATTAATGTAGATAGTGTGCACTCTGTATACGTATCTATTTTTGGCTTCACCTTTGAATCAGAGTAACCCAAATGTGGAGATATGATTTATGAATCTGCATCTTTAAAACACACCGTTGACCTGGAGATCCTTCTAAAAACACCAGGAAGTTGATTTCTAATGGTAGTTACCATTTACTTATCGCCAGCTGGTTCATCACTGTGTGTTAATTCCGAAAATAAACGTTTAAAATGATTCATCTGATCATGAAATACACTTGAGAAGCTACAACTCTGCTCTCTCGTGTTTGTGTTCAAATCTCTGCAATAGACATAAAAAAGCCAACGTTGGAACTTACATATTGACATAGTGAGCAACTAAGCAGGTTAAGATAACAGTTGCTCTAAAAATATATATAAGATGGGAGGGTGTTTCTCACTTATTGACTCTGTTCCTACGCTATCTGATCCAAATAGACAGGTTTTATCATTTAGCAGGGTTTTAGCATATCCAATTGATTTTGCAGTCATGTACTCAAAGAGGAAAGCTAATGTGCCCATTCTATATCGGACTCTTGGCTTGTGTACGTGCACAGCAGTTCAACAGAAAATCGTGGTTCAATATGGAGCTCATGCGAAGAACGAAAATATATTAAGAGTGGGATATTCTGAGAGTCACTTTGTGGAGAAGGACACGTCTTGTGTCTGTCAGGTAAGATTAAATACCCGCTCTATTTGCATCTTCACAGATTCTCAAGTTCTTCGATTTTGTAAAATTAAGTACCCGCAATAGGTGGAGGTGATTCATTTACAAGAGAACGAGCTTGGGAAGCTACAGGGACACCTGAGCTATCTTGTGTCTGTGGACAAATCTTTGCAACAGACGTAAACAGAGCAAAGTGAGCTCGTCTCTGGAATGATGATATAAATATTGATCGGTAACAACCACTCCTGTTCTATACTGTCTCGTTCTAAGTCAGTAGAGGAGCTTTTTGCTCTTGTGGAGAGTGTGCTGACTGAAAACATCATTCAGTTGTATGGGAACACCACTGCTGGTGACTGAGCCCTGCAGAGGGTGTCAGCAGAGTGCACCATGGGTACGAGACTGTACACCCTCCAGGAAATCCACGGCAGAGTGATCTTGGCCAGGGTGAACAGGTTCATGAAAGGTACTCAACAGAATGTTGGAGTGGCGGAGCTCGGGTTGACACCTTCACCTCATCAAGGCAAAAACAGAGAGACTTGGACTCCAATCAGTATCTAACAAACAAGGACTATGAACACAGAACTGTAAACACTGCAACATTGCACATCACACAGACTGCACATTCTTTGTGATAATGCACATCCTGGCTTTCGCCACACTTTGCACTTTGTACTTGTCAATTTTACCCATTTATATTTTTCTTTTGCATTTTGGATTTTTATCTATTGTAAGCATTTTCTACTTATAGAGTCTGATTGAAAGTCACTACATTTCACTGCCACAGTGTATGTGTGTGTGACAAATAAAATCTAATCTAATCTGAAGCCAATTCTAGCAAATAGGTAGTAGTCCATCATGGAGCACAGCGAGAAAGCAAATGGCTTCAAGCACATGTTTTTGTACTGTAGGAAAAAAAAAAATACTGGAAGACTTAGAGAAAACCCACACAGCCCCGAGAAATCACAAAGCGGCTTAAATAACCTGGAGTTCACCTTTAAAAGACACTAAAAAATGTTTCCTCTGCTGTCTGATCCAAAGGGACTTGCTGTATCATCCAGCAGCGATTGAGTATATCCAATTGATTTCACATTCATGTGCTAGAAGAGGAAAGTTAATGTGCCCATTTTAAAATCTGACTCCTGGCTCGTCTGCACGGAAAGCAGCTTGAGCGGCAATCATCATTATGCAACTTATATGAAAGATGCACGGAAGATGCCCAAGAGTGGGCTGTTCGGCGAGGGAGACGGTTTCAGGCTGAAAATAAACAGCATTTACAGATCCGGAGATTCTGAAGAGGATGAAGAAGATGTTTAATTTCTCAGCTAAATATTTCTGGGAAGAACAAAGTCAGGGATCATTTCTGGAGGCCGTAAAATATAACTGCAGACTTCTTTAATCTGTTAATGTGGCATTCTGAAGGAAACACATTATATTTAACGATATATCTTCATAATAGATGTTGGACAAACGGCTCATGAGGAGTCAGAGCACTGTTAGATTCTACATAATTAGCCGCTAAAAAAAAAAAACATAAAAGATCCAGAGTTGAACAGGGTGACATATTCCTTTATTAAAGTGAACACTTTAAAAAAAACTCAGCTCGACTAAACATGAGAATGAAGTCACTATGCCAGCTTTGCGTCTCTCTTGTGTCTGAGAAACGGAGTTGGACTTGTAGGAGTTTGAGCCGAAACGTAAATGTTGTCACAGTGTAATTGTTTAACACATATTTGTTAGCTCGTTGTTTTTTTTTGTTTTTTTTTCCCAATCAGGAAACATGGTGATGAATACAAAAGATAAAGCCGCCTCTTTGTGATCTTTGACATAGCCGGCGCTCACGAAGGCAGACGCTTGAAGTTCAATCTATTGTCTGCGACATCTTCGCTAAACATAACTTAGCTAGCGGCTAATTAGCAGCACTAATATGGTCACTTCGTCAACTACTTACCAGCCGTTTCAAATTCATGCATATTTGCCCAGCTGGTGTGTGTGTGTGTGTGTGTGTGTTTATGTGTGTGTGTGTGTGTGTGTGTGTGTGTGTGTGTGCGCCACATTTGTCATTCAAAGCCCTTTCCTGCAACGCAAACATCCCCACGCTTGATTTGACCGGGTGTTTGCAGTGAACGCTGGGTAATATCGCAACAAATTAGAATGAGCACAAACCCGGCAGTAATATTCCCGATCCGCCACAATGACGCCACACTCGATTGACGTTTTTGCATTTCCATCATACGCACAGCAATCAAACTACAATCAAGGTAAATCTATCTATAAATAAACGTCCGGTGAAAATCATCATTTCTGCGGAGCACTTGAGTTAAAAGAGGCAGAAAACGGTGCATTTGGAGGAAGAATGGCCGACAGCTCGGGATGAGGGAGACAAGACAAATTATAGAGGGGAGCAGTCGGTGATAGAGGTCGTGGCTCCTCTTGGCTGAGGCATGACTTCCGGCTGGGCCAGGTCAAAATTATATTCTGTCTGATGGTACAATCTATTGCTGTTGTTCTGGGTCTAATGTCTCCACAAAGATTACTGTTATTAATTCTTTTTTGGGGCACTGTAGGAAAAAACAACTCCCCATTACAACTATTATTTATGCGGTCTGGCAATCAGTCCGAGACCCAGAGCTATTTCCAGAAAACCCACTGTCCATTCATACAGGCACAAACAGCAAATTCTGACGCCTGAGAGGCAAGGAGAGTCAAGTGTTTGCCTTGAAAATGACTCAATCACGTCATAAAATAATCCGCTAATTGTTCCAGCTTTGATTCACGGCCAGTTTTCCGTCGTGGCTGCGGTCACACGCTTATTTAAAATGACCGATTAGCGATGCAACAAGCAAGCCGAACACTGTTTAGCATGCTAAGGTAATCTTTACACACATTGATTTTAGTAGTTCTGTGAAAAGAGACTGTTTCAAAGCTTGATTTCTTCCAGATGGAAATACATGTGAGACAACAAACTCGAGTTATTGAGACTCAAAAGTGTGCGAGTGCTTGTATGTGTGTGTGTGGGAGAGAGAGAGAGAGCGAGATCAGAGCAAACTGGGATCTCTGTGCTTGTTTGTGCTCCAGTCAGTTCGGCTGTCTCCATCAAAAGATGATCAAAACGTTTGGTGAACATCATTCCACCGTCTGACCAGAGCTTCGGCAGACTCAAAGCTCGCTCCCCGAGCCGAGCTGTGGTTATGTGTTTCATCACCGCCATCAAGCTCATCTGACTCTGAACGACTCGACGGAGTAAGAGGGGCGGACTGAATCAGGATGTTATCAGCCTGCTCTGATCACACCCTGGATCCCGGTGCCGCGTATGACAGGGAATAAGTTGCAGCCCGGTGTTCAGATCCCACCTCCGTTCTCCTTCAGTATTTCAAGTGGTGTCTCGCGAAGGGTAAACATGAAGGGGAGAGACATGAGAGGAAGAGTGGGGCATCGATCGGGGCAAGTGGGGAACCCCCCCCACCCCCCATGTGCGCATGCGGATGCATGTTAAAACTAAAATACAGGCACATCCATATGCTACGCATATATTTCACGCCACATCACTTCTTATTTCGTTCTCCATCTCGCACTTATAATTACTAGTCAAACTGAGGATCTGAAAGTTTGAAGGAAAACTCGGTCAGTTGTTGGACAACTAAAAAAAAAAAAAAAATACATATGGCATGTGAAAGTGTGAAAACTACAACAATCATCCATGATTTTAAGACGACCTGCTTCCACTACGTCCTGCTCGGTGTATTATGATAAAACCGGCTTCGCGTTCTGCTGCAGTAGCTCGTCTGCCGGATTGCACCGAGCTGGCCAGCCTTCACTCCCTACATGTATCAGAGAGCCTTGGCCGCAAATGACTCCGCCAATGACTCACCACTTTTTCCTTCCTCGGATGACTTTTGATGGATGCTGAAACCGAGAGAGCCTCACCAGAGCTGCAGTTTTGGAGATATTCTCACCCAGTCGTTGAGCCGTTACAATTTCATCCTTGTCAAACTCGCTCAGATCTTCACGCCTTCCCATTTTTCGGATTTTCAGGGAACCGAATGTGCACTTCATGCCCAATATATTTCACACATTAACGATAAAACCGTGTCATTGGTTCTAATATAATGGGTGATTGATGCCTTCATTACATCTTGTGCTTATTGTCTGAACTTGCTCAAAGTTTTTATTATTGTTTTCTCTTTATTTGATATTTCTAATTGTATTTTATTACATTTATTTACATTTAACTTACAAACCACTCTGTGATTTAATTTTTACCACACTATTTCTGACTTTTGAATTCTCAGCCAAATGTATATTTCATCGCTGATTTGGAGGGGTTTTTTTTTTTTTTTTTTATTATGTAACA
>OMNM01018401.1:14652-30035 GCA_900302745.1 Parablennius parvicornis | reverse complement strand
TTTTAAAATATTACAACTGATTATACAGTCTAACAGCCTGGTTTCATTTGACCTTTAGTCTTCATTTCTGCCTTAGTCTGTCCACCTTTGCAGTAAGCACTTGGAATAAAAGAAACTTCCTCCCAAGGAAATATAAAGTATTCAGAGATTAAACAACAAACTTAAGTTTTTATGCGTAGTGGGAATTTCCCTTGTTTGAGTCCAGGCTTGGGGAACTTTCTGTGTGAAGTTTGCAGGTTTTTCCTCCAGGTTTTCATCCCAATGCCCAGAAACATGCACTTAACATTAACCGACTTGAAAGTACATATAGTTCTGAGTGTTTGTATTTGTCTGTGTTTAAAAAACAGTGATAAAAACAAACAAAACAAAAAAAAAAAAAACTTTTGAGGCTTGGGATTGAAAGCATAATACTAAACACAATATGAGAGCAAAAGAAAATATTCAAATCCATGAAGTTTCAATTTGGAGTAAAAACCAAAAAAAAAAAAAACCTGTCAAAGTGGATTCTGAATGGGACGTCTTGCTGCAGCAGCTAGTTTTCGCCAGCAGTTGGCAGGTTTCGGCACTTGTTACTTTGAAAAGCGACTAACATTTCCGACTATGATACATATGACCAGATGGTGCCAATGTGCTTATTTGAAGCCGCCGCCATGTCAGCTTTAAAACAAGTTCAAGCTGAAGCGATGATCAGAGTGCTGGAGTCTTTTTGCAGGCCGTCAGGGCTCCGGTGAATGACTGCAGGAGCTTCAGATACTGAGATGAAGCGGAAGAGAAGCTTCTGGCAGGGACAGGTTTGAGTGTTTTCTTGTTCTCCAGCACGGTGGACAAAAGGTAGAAAAAGATAGGATTAAGTATGTGGGAGCCATAAGACACCCCCGGAGACATGCATGTAGCTGGAAGTGAGTTCCTGGGCATTAAGTATCTCCTGCTGAGCCCCGGGAGACTGGAGAAGTGTTTGATGGATACAGGATACGTCTCTAATGCTGCGGCCCCATGCCAGGCTTTCTTCCTCCCCTGACACATCGTGTAGCGGATACAAATATTAAAAGAAGCACTGCCATGCTGTGGACTGACGGCAGTGGTTCACCGGCTCATGAGTCACCATCGTATTTACGTGAAGTAAACCAACGGCACTTAAAAGAAATGGGGGGCACAGCAGAGGGGTTAGACTGGCTAATAACGTTCTGTGTTCAATATTCTGTGCTGGGCTGAAGGGAAGACTTTAGCATGAGCGTCATACTTTCCCCAGCAGGGAGAGCAATGATGATGTTGACATGGGTGCAAATCCTATTTCAAAGTGGGAACCAGAAAAAAAAAAAAAAAAAAAAAAAAAAAAGACGGCGAATGACTCACCGCTGCTTGCTGGCGAACAGTGGAGACGTTCTTGAGAGAGTCCTGGTAGTTCTGTTTAGCCTTGTTTCTCGCCTCTGTGGAATTAAAAAACAAAAAACTTACAAACTATTCTTTAGAAACTTCAATAAAGAACTAATTAATGAAACCCCGTACCTATTTCTTTTTTTGCCTTTTCCTTCAAATCCGCCTTGGCTTTCTTCTTGGCATCCAGCTCCATCTGCTGCTGCTCAATACTTTGCAGCTTCCACCTTTTACTGATCTGTACATATGTAGAGGTGAGTAATGAACAGGGAGAGAGAGAAATTAGTTTGAGTTTTCAACAACATTTTTATTTTAAACCAGCGAGGATTCTAAACAACCATTCATTATCTTCAATGGAATATTTTTTAAAAGCACCCATGTCCTCCATTCTGGAAAACTACCTGTGCTGGATAAGAATCTGAGCACTCACAAGCCTCTTCAACGGCAGTAAGACATCACAACTTTGTTCTCTATTAATCTTTTACTTTCGATTGGGATTGCCTGCCCAAAGATAAAATTCAGCCACCTCCCCTTTTTCTTATTTTTCATCTGATAACAAAAACCCAAAAATAAACATTTGTTCTGTAAAATGTTCTTTAAAAAGGCTCAGTAAAGTGCTGAGGGCTTTGAACAGTGGTGTCAATCTGGAACAGAGGGCAAAGCCTTGATAAACCATTTCTCTAATGGAACAGAAAGGAAAGATAGTTGAAACAGTGGAGTTAATCAGTGACACGAAAGTATTTACTGCTAATATTCCATGTAAAACATGCCAATGCAAATCTCCAAGAGAGAGAGAGAAGGTGAACAGCAAACGGGACGTGGATCAATAATTCCAGCACTTTGATCACCTCAAATATTTTTGAAGACGGGTCAAACTTGGCATTCTGGTTGATGTGCACACCAGTGGAGGGTAAATACTGAAATTCCACAGAGAGAGAGAGAGAGACAGATAAGAATGACATGTGATCTCGCAAACTAAACAGAAACACTAAAGGTTAATTACTTACCATTCTGAAAGGATTCTCAAAAGACTCTACGATGCGCCGGGCTTTCATTTGAGCTACTGAGGCTGAATCTTGCTCATCTTTCATTTCTGGTTCCTTCAAAGAGAAGTAAGTGTTTTACTACTGTACTCATATAACCAGCTGGATGACGACAAAACAAATGTTGATGTTTACCTGAAACGCTGTGATTTTAGCTGCTGCCACAAGACCACTTGTTTTCTCTGAATCAACGTCCATCATGTGCTCCTCCTCCGGAAAAAGCTGTCCTTCTTTAACTTGTGCCTCTGAAATAATGGACATTAAAATCAACAATTGTTTTTTATACATTAATACTCATCCCCTGATAGACGTTTCTAAATACCTTTGACATAAAAGACTTATTTTGTGAAGGTTCATGATGGAGGATGAACACCACCACTGCAGTGATCAGTTTAAACCAAGTAAACTACCGGAATTCATCAACAACTTGAAGCGCCCCCTGCTGTCCATTGAAAAACAATTTTCTGACCAGAGGCCTTTCTACAGTTTTTACCATTGGGGGGGATGTTATGTCGTCCCCTATTGCATGGATTGGTGCCTACTCCAATAAGATTTATGAATGCCCACACGGGTAATTCAATAAGAAATATCACGTGTTTGATCAAACTACCTGCATGTGTCGCAGTTATTTCTCGGGATAGTGAAAACTGTGCCATATATGTGCTGTGTACTCTGGCTTTTTTCAATTTCTCTGTACGCAACAGATTTTCTCGTTGCTAAGCTCCCTGTAATAGCAAATAAACCTCTTCCTCCTCAGTCGGTAGCAGGAGACCCTTTATCTCCGTGTCGAGCCAGTTCTGCTCCATCTTAACATCTCTGAACTGTCACGATTCTGACTGACTCATGCTTCTGATATCGGTTTTAATTAAAATTATAAAGATTTTTGTTTTTCAAATGGATGTTTTATACTGATAATCTCAGAATTATATGTATTAAGGGGAAAAAAGTCTCTGCATTAGCTGCTTGTTAATCTAAAAATTATATTTCTTATTGTTAAACCTTTCAATTTCTTGTCCTAAGTATATTTATCAGAGATGTTGCACCCACACAGAGCAGTGACTGGTTCAACTGCACCATTAATAAACAAGAGAATCAAACGTACAATTTTAAACCACCTTTGAAAAATAATTTATAATGATAAACAATCTTAAAGGTACTTGTGACAAACTGTTTTTATCTTTATTGCTTTTGTTTTGAACTTTATATTTTGCATTATATTCATATATATTCATCGGTTAGTACATACGATAGCAGTTTCCCTTTCTTGACACTTTTTCAATTCATTGCTTTTTATTTTTAACATCTATCTTTGATTCTTGTCGCATTTTATATGTTGTTGTTCAGCATTTTGTGAGACCAGCTACGATTAGTACTCTATAAAATAATATTTTATTAGTATAACAGCAGTGTAAAAAGATGCCACTCGTATAATGCCTCAATGCAGATCATCAGCTCACCGTCAGAGGAAGACGCAGGGAGGTCCACCTCACAAAGTCTGGAGGTGTCATGTGGACCAAACAATGTGACCTCTGGCTGTAAAATTACACAAATGTTACTCACTTCAAAATTTAACCAGACATTTCTTTAACCGCTGCAACGGAGGACTGAGAATTCAATTAGGTGTAAGCCAACCTTCTTAATGGGGGTGAGGCCTTTCATCTTCTGAGCGGCAATCTCGGCCTGTGTGTAAAGCAGAGAGGAAACACTGCCACATCAAATCACGACCGACAACGCAGAGCGCGCTCGGAGAAAATAAAAGTGGACGTTCCAACTGCTGCTGTTCCGCCTTTCCTCACCTTCAGGAGGGGCATTTCCCTGGCCTGCTGCACTAACAAGTGAAGCTCGTTGATCTGCTGCCTCACCAGAGGGGGCACGGGGTTACAGCAGGCGATGATGCCCTGAGGCTCTCTGAACGGAGCGGAGGATCAAAGCGGTAAATTCATCAGCGCCAACGTGAGAGCAAAAGACATTAAAAATGAATTACAAGTCAAGCGGGAACACTCATCCACTTACTTGGGCAGCTCCTCGGATATTTTACTCATCATGTGAGTGGGCAGAACGTATCTACAAAAAAACAAAAAAAAAAAACAACAGTGAATTTAAACAGCCGGGAGGTGGCCACAAACAAAATATGGCTGTACAGTAACTGAAATATGACAAGAGCCTGGGCACATTTCCAAAACAGCTCGTCCGTCCATCCGTCCGTTTGCAGACAGCCTACCCTGTGCTTTCATCTTCCTGCCTGGCCAGCTTGTCCCTCCAGGCAAACAGCAGTCTGAAGGCAGTGAGCTGCTGGGTGTTTAAAGACTTTTTCTGCTTCCTCTGCAGCTCCAAATAAGACTCCTCCGTGAATATAGGCTTCACATATTTCTGTGTGGAGAGAGAGAGAGAGAGAGGAGACACAATGTGGAACGTGACAAATTTCAGAAAATGTTGGGAGACTATAAAAATACAAATGATTCGACCATTTGTGATCATCGCGGTGCATGAAGTGAGATCTGCGCCCACCTTCAGAGAAATGTCTTTGCTTTTGTTCCAGACGGACTGAAGCAGGCCGGGCTGGCCGTGGTTACAGTCCAGCAGCTGCACCCTCACACAGTCGTAGATGTAGAGCAGGTAATGGGTGTCTGTCCGTGCATACTCAACCATTTCATCAGGCAGGGGCCTACGAGGACATTTTATAGGTACATTTCGATTTCAGCTCCTCACGATTCCAACTTCTTTTTTCAGTAATACCCACCAGCTTAAAAACATTATGCTTTTTATTTAACTTAAAAATAAAATTAAAAAATGGAAAATCGTCTCAATGTTGCTTTTAAAATTGTGAATTTAAGCATTGAATGATCCAGGTGTGGCGACAACATACCGGATTCGCCAGTCGGCCAGCTGGTAACGTTTGTCGGCGTCCACGCTGCAGAAGTGCCTGAGCAAGTGGTCGAGGGAGTGTCGGGCCAGGTTGAGAGCTCGGCTCGCCTGATGTGTGTCAAAAAGGTTGACGACGTAGAGACCCAGGTCCCTCTGGAGCCACTCCATGTCAGAGTCGGCGCCGTGAAAAACCTGAGAAGACAGACGGCACATCCAAATGAAAACTCTCCATTGAGACAACACACTCAAGGTTAATTTTAATATTTGACACTGCCTTGATGTCTTGATGCCACAAATGCATGTTCCTCACTTATTTGGCATCATTTAAAAAAGGAAAACAATCCTTCTTTCCATTGTTGTAATATTGATTGTCACTAAGGCTTTTTTTCTCATGCCAGACGAGCGGAAACAACAAAGTCAACCCAACGCCACGGCCGGAGCGAGACTCAGGATAAGATCTTCTTCTGATCTCATTTTTTTCCACACAAATCTTTCAGTTGTTCAAGCCCACACAGGGTTTCTCATTTTTTTCTTTTTCAACTGGTGTCCAACAGAGTGTGAGTCATCGTGGCTCCCACACACTGCTGGACACTTTCCAACCTTCTCAGACACGTCTCAAAATGATCCGGCTTTGAGACCAACTTTAATTTTTAGCCCCGAGGAGGTGTTCTTCTTTTGGCATTTATATTAATTCTAAATGATGATTGGATAAAGAATGACAGGACCACTTTAAATATCCAGACCTTCATTATCTTATACCTTGTTTATCCAGATCCGTGGCTGTGCTGTGCACAAAGAAATGATCGCCTGTGGTCAGATGGCCCAGACGTTGTCCCAAACTTAAGCCAAGAAGTGTTATAGATCAGTGGTCACCAACTTTTTGATTCGTCCACTCTTTAAGCTCATTTACTTGGAAGTAACTTAACAGGAAAACACCACAATTAACCGTCATCACTCTCCAAGACAGCCTAAACTTGGTGTGGTTACCAAAGAGGAAAAAAAACAACCCAAAACAAAACAACAAAATACCTCTCATCAGGTTTGCATTGTCAACTTTGCATCAAGATTGCAGTTGTTGGATTTCCACAACTGATGTGACTCAATTAAGAAAAACCTAATGAATGTACCTAATTAAGAAATTAGTTTTAATCGATCCATTTCAGTATTTAATATAAATAAGCAACATTTTGTAATTTAAACTGATTCTGTTGGATAAATTAAGTCAATACAAGCCAGGGATATTTTTTTAAAAGCTTATTTATTTCTGTAATTAATTGAAATAAGTCCCACTCCTTTTTTTTTTTTTTTTCAATTTTCTAAATAAACCAATTACCAACTTACCAAAAGCCTTTCATGCATTTTACTCAGGCTGATTTGTGCTGTCACAGCATCTGGGAGCCTTCTGCCACTGAATTGGGTTTTATGGCTTTGAAATTTTCACAAAAAGAATTGTAATAACTGACTGTTTCTGTTTGTTCACCCCGGAGATAACCTCCACCTTTATTTCAATTCGACTGTGCGTGTTTGAGAAGCTCTTCAAAGCAAGAAACATTGTGCACAATGATTGCGGGAAGAGCATCTCGCAAAAAGCTTTTACCTTGTTTCAAGGTGTTTGGTTCAGCTGCATTCAGACTTCAACTAAAGTTTATTCAAACTGCACCAAAGTATGTTTGGAGGAAACCAAAACCGACTACACTCCAGGAGATATATTAAGCTGTAATTAACCAACTGCAGTCATTCACCCAATAACAAATTAAATCATCCGTGTCATCCAATCTTCCATTTTACACAGTGAGAGTCATGAATTAGGCTACAGAAAGGATTGATTCGTGGAGCGGTTTCATTACCTTGACAATAGACGGGTCAGTGAACGCCTCGTTCAATATGTACACCTCGCCGCGGAGCTCCAAAGTGTCAATGATAAAGTCTTCGTCTCTGGTGGAGATCTGCATCAGACACGTGAGGCCGAGGAAGCTGCGGTAGGAATGATGCTGTGACGGAAAAAAAAAAAAGAACTTGAGAAATAACCAAAGTACCAACTCAAGGCCTTTATGAGCTTTAGAAATAGCAGCATCAAAAGCTTTACAAAAGGTATTATTCACATCTGTAATATCAAATTATAGGTTTCTATCTTCTTACCTCAAGGTCCACAGCAAATTCAGACAATTTGCAGAGCTTCTCATTCAGGGCCACCAGATCCTCCAGAGTATCGATGTAAGACAGCTTGGTCTCCGTCATTGGTTTGTACATCTAAAATGAACCCAAAGATAGCAGATTGTATGACAATAATAACAACAACATATCAAAGGATCAATATTCTACACTACTTTACCTGTGTCTCTGGCCTCAACAGAAGGTTCTCTGGCACTGAAAGATGGTCCAGCTCATATTGGTATGGGTGTGCAAACCTGCATGGATCAAATGCGTTAGATTAGACAATGTCAACTAAAAAAAGATTTAAGTCTTTAAAAAAATCAAATAAGATGCCGTACATATCTTCAACATGTTCCTGAGTTCTTTGCTGGTGAATGAAATCAGCCAGAGCAGCTGGGACATCAAGATCTTCTGGCCTTTCTTTACGCATCTGCTTGTTGGTGAAATCTAAAAAATAGAGGGAATCAAGGAAACAAATAAGTCAAGAAACCGAGCTGAGAATTGTCTTCAACGAGAATCAGCTTTGAGGATTGGAGTGAAAAGAATGTCTCACAATGGGGAAGTGGCTTTAATGCGTTGGGCTTGATGAAGATCTTGGGGATAAATGGTGTGTTGCTGTTGTCAACTTTTTCCTTGAATTTCAGCTGAGGTCTTGCGACATTCTTGGCGTGGAGCAATCGGAACGTCTCAGAACGACTTCCAGAGCCGGAACTCTGATCAACAATACCACGCTTTTCAGACAGGTGTGACATTCTAATATAAAATGCAATTGAAGAAGGCCCAAGATCAGAGAATAACATCTGCAGTGTAATGCCAGAGAGGGTTCATTTACCAACCTTGCGGTTCCAGCTGGAAACAACAATTTTGGGAGGCTGAAAGCCCACAGGCATAACAGGTTGTTGGGTCCTGTTCAACCCATCAGCTTCATCGAGAAGAATACCCTGAAAATAAAATACAAGAAGTTTGCAAAGATGTTTTTTTTTACTGAAGTAATTTGTTGAACAACAAAGCTGTGGGTCTTACTGCTCTTTCCAGGATGACATCGTTAGAGTCTACAACCAAGTCAAACCTCTCCTCGAGTCCCGTCAGCTTGTTTCGGTCTCTCATGTGAGACCTGCAGCCGTGGTACTGCATCAACTGACTCATGCTAACACGGGGACACAGAGAGCAAGTCAAGTTAAATGTTCTGAATTGAAGAGCAGAGTGCGGCAAGTGAAAACAGCTGGGTCAGGCTTTCTGCTAGTATGCTGCCTCTACTGGTTTCAAATACAATTTAACTGTTTTATCAAGAGTTAAAGCTTTCCAACAGTATATAACAAGTCATAAAATTAAAAAAATAAAAACCAAACAGGTTAACTTTAAATTTTTTTTTTTCATGCAGAGCACAACCAATTTTAAATGCAGAAATATCTCAATCGAGAGGAGATACAAAGATAGAAATATTACATCTTACACAGGAGTTATAAAGTGTGTTGACATCATCTCCTTAAACATTGAAGAAAAGCCAATACACCTCAATTTCACAGAAAAGGATGGAAGGCGATGAAGTGGTTGCTTCACAATGACAATATTCTAGGTAGGAGGAGCTGTTGTGTGTGGAGTTTGTTTGTTCTGTTGTGCAAGGATAGACTTTCTGCAAAAACTATATTTTTCCCACAGTCCAAAAACAAGTTAGAGGAAACAGTGTGAAGATGGATCGACACTTCTGGGACACTTCTGGGAAAACTAACAAGACGGAGTGCAGAGAAGCCTGACCAAGCAGCAACATTAAACACGCTCACCTATGGAGGAGTTTATCTCCTTGACTTTCGCAGAACTCATGGAATCCCGGGAAGCTCCGGTAGAAATCATATTCATCTCCAGTCTGAGGCAGGCCTGCAGAGGCTTTGGTGGCTGATAATACTGCACCCAATCCATACTGCAAAGGAAATACAGGGAACATTTTAATAATACACTAACTTAATAAAACTACAACTACCAACAGAAGACTTATTGCAATTTAAATCATTTTGAGAGATGTTTTTTAATCTATTTATACCACTTATTCTTAACCTTAGCTGGGATTAGTGGATTCAAGCACATTAGTGTGCATGGATTCAGTTTGTCGTTTTACACTGCACCTGGTTGAAATTTGGAGTATTAAATCTCCTGTGAATTGCTTGATTGAACTGCGTTCCCACCTAAGGTGTAGTGAAGTTAGAGCTCCAGAGCCACAAGCTCACCCACGTTGCAAACCTGACCGCTAGCTTAAGCTCAAAGACTCAACACCCGGATTCACGTACTTTAACGAAGGCGTCCACGTCTTTAAAACCGGGACACAGCTCCTCGTGTTCGTCGTCATTGATGTCTGTATTGCTGGCTTTACCGCTACTTTCCTTGGCAGGCGTCATGGTTTTTCTCTCGGTGTTGCTGCGTACATGTGAGCCGCAGGAAACTGACCTCACTGTTTTCTTCTGGGACGCAGAAATGAGCGGGAGAGACGCAGCGCCACCTGATGGTGTGGAGGGCAAAGCGCACCGCAAAAACAGACGACATGCGCGTCACCGCATTAAAATCAGCTCAGATGAACTTGATTTAATGTCCTTGTCTGATCTGGTTGGGGGATCTTACAAGACACACAGTGTAACCAAGTCCATTTGACCTGATCAAATACTTTATGAGGCCTCCGACAAGGACAAGAAATTACATGCATTAACGGATATCAAAATAACGGTGATTTTGTAATAGATATATTCCCTTACAATGAAGCACAACTACCAGAATTCCCAGCTGAAGTTTCTTGTGATATTATTATTTTATATATAACTCTAAATTCCATACAGATAGATAGATAGATAGATAGATAGATAGATAGATAGATAGATAGATAGATAGATAGATAGATAGATAGATAGATTGATAGATAGATAGATAGATAGATAGATGAATAGATGATGAAAGATAGATATAGATATGACTAATATATAACAAATCAATATCATATGATGCACTATCTTAAGATGATCCTGAATATAAATGTATATTAAAAGCAATTATACAAACAAGAGTAATAAAAAGTTATAGGTCTTAACATATATATTTGCACTGGGTACAGCCTGCACAACTGCACAGCATGTGTATGTGGACATTGCAGAGTCCCATCTGTCACACAGACGTGAGTTATTGTAGTTTTAGGGTATGTTGAATAAATGTTGTTTTATCTTCCACCCTCTCAAAAAAAACAGAGCAATGAATCAATTATTTCTTAAACCAGATGTGAATTCTTTAAAACTGACCCTGACTCCTTGACTCAGACCTAGACCCAAAGTAGACACAGACGCCTAAATTGACACCTTGACGCTAAAAAAACAAACAAACAAACAATAATAATAATTTAGTTTTAATAAAAGGGATCAAATAAATAAATAAAATGACTTTTATGTGCAAGTCTTTGGACCTGAACTGAACTTATAGTACTGTAAAGGCAGACACAGATCATTTAAATAAAACCTGGTATTTTTTTCCTTTCTAAAAATGTTGATTCTTTAAAACCAGATATAAAAGAAACAACTGGCATAAACCTTTTAAACACATTTTCACCTGATCAGAATTGTTTAACTGGGGTCATTATAAAGTACCCACAGGTTCTTCAATCATGACCCAGCTCTTTAAAACTGAATTTAAAATCCAGTTTCACCTGGAATGTTTTTAGAGACCTGCTCTTTGCACTTCAACTTACACTGAGACACTTTAAACCAGACCAAGACTCTTTAAACTTCACTTAGACTCCTTACATAAACTTGAATTATTTACACTTCACCAAAGTCTTTAAATTATTTTTTCATATTAGATGCAGAAGCAGGGTATTTAAAGTGTACATCCACAATGACTCTGTAAACTAAATTCAGACTCTTTCTGTTGAAGGAATTGGTTAAAAAGCATGCTGAAGAATCAATGTTGACAGCTAAAACTGAGACAGAAATGCAACTCACAAGCAGCCAGTGAATCCTGACAGTCTGCATGAGCAGGTTCCGGTCGTGATTTTGCTCTTTCATTACTCAGACACTGCAGACACAGCCCTTTCTCCCCTTGAATTACCTCACCCAGTCTCCCCTTGCACAAAGATGCACCAGGATACCGATGCCATAAGGGGGCAGTATTAGTATTTACGATCTGCTGCAACCAGGCTTCAGTATCTGCTGCATCGAGAGAAGTACTACAGACCAACCATGTCTTAGCCAATATCTCTATTGGAGCTATTTTAACCATGTCTGAATCTAAAGCTCTTTGCAGCCTTGAGCTCAAGATGTGGCACTCTATATATACAGATCTCACAGACACATCTTTACCAGAGTGGTTGCAAAAGTAAGTCACGGGAGCCTCAGTGGTGTGACTCAGTGGTCAATAGCGTGTGAAGAGCCATGGCCGAAGTATTGACACATTAGCTCATTATGGATGATCTGTGGTGTGTAGGAAGAAACCTCTCTTTTCTTCACTTCCCCTTCCTATTGATCTCTTCACAGGGTCTTCTACCTCTTATTATCTTAAAAGCATCTCTGCAACACTGGCTCAATCAATATTTCACAGTCGCTCTCCACGTCATTCTGTTATTTCAGAGGAGGGTTTCTGAACTTCAGCAGATGTATGCTATAATAATCCCAGGAAAAGAAAAAAAACCCCCAAAAAGCTAGCATGCTTCCCCAAGACCTTAGTGGAAGTCCTCCAGCATGTGCTAGTTTCATATTATGTTTGATATTTATTTTTTTTAGATATTACACATAATGTTAAATGTAATCATCTATTATAACAATGTAATTAGTATGTACTACAAAAGCATCGATAGATATGTTCTTTATCAACTGAACAGGACATTACTGCTGCAATTTACACTCATTTATATGCTTTTTCATAATATTATGCATTTTATAGCTTTGATGGTGCCCCAAGGCACCGCTCATATTCTTCCTGCAGTAAAAGACACTAAAACTGCTGATGCTGAAAATGACACCGTTCCACACATAATTCAAAAAACGAAGAAAAAAAAAGACAGGAGAAAAAACCCTCAGTGAATTGTTTTTATTAACTCCCTCATTTAGAAAACACAAATGCACTAAACAATATCATACATGCACAGCTTCAGCATATCAAGATCAGCTGATGACTTTTCAATGTGAAAACAGAATGCCACGATCTCATGGAGATCACTTAGACGCTAAAATACTGAGGAGTCGCAACAGAAAGGCCAAGCGTTGGCACCCAGAGATCAAATGGTTAATCTGTAAGGATTTTTATCAAATTCAGTGAAAGTTGGCTTGTGATCAATTTAGGTTTTTCGTTGTTGTTGTTGTCTGAAATTCAAAAAGCTGTATCGGTATAAAAAGGGAAGAAGTACTGTCTGCTGTGCACTGGCTGGCTACCTTGTAACAGGTAGTGTTTGTGTCACTGCACCAAAAGGCTGTGTGTGATAGCAGCTGCTGAGAAATGTCTCTGCTCATGTATTTTTCAGATTCTGGGTTTGACTGAGAATTACAATTGGAACTAGGACGCCACAGTTTGGGCTCCCAGTCGGGTGGGGGGTGGGAGGGGAATCACAACAAAATGCATACAGTGAGTACAGGATACTGTACGGAGAGAGAGGCGAGGGATCTCAGTGCACCTGCTTTTGAATTAGCAAACATTCTGATTAAAAACCAACACTTGACCTTTGTGCACAATAATTGGAAGAAAATCAGGTACCATATCAAACATAAAAAAGAGAAAATAAAGTTGAAATTAAAACATCTCCACAGTACCAATACATTACAAACAAATAGGTTGGCAATGTACCCAAGACAAAGGGGCATGAACTGTGCGACTGTCTTTTTTCAGTTCATAGGGTCGTTAAATCAGCCAGAAAGATGCATTTCCTGTGTAAACATCAATGACATTCTGTGATGAGAGGATGCGAACAGATTAAACCACAAGTAAAGCCACACAAAACATAACAGGATTCAAAGACAGCTCTCAGGTAGTTATCAACACTCAGTGGGGCAAGAAAAAATTTTTATGTTACCATTTAATACAAACTCTAACCAGTGAGATGCACCTGATGTGGCCTCGGCTTCGGGAAGGATTTTTTTTTTTTGCAACCGGTTCCTTTGCTCTGTCAATCCAGGGCAGTTTCAAAGAAAAGCAGACGTTTTCAACTTCTACCTTGATCAAACCCGTTGCTTTCTTCTTCCCAAGCTGTCCTTGTGTTTTTCTATTTGAATGTTTGCAGTGGTTCAGCAGCTGCCCAATGCCTTGAACCATAGATGAGTAAAAGTAATGTGTTTAAGCAATTTTTGTTTCAAAATAGCACCAAGGTTTTCTTGACAGCTCTCATCCATGACACAGTATAGGCAGGTTCAGCTCATAACCCCACACAACCCTGCCCACACACCTACACACACCATTTTCTGGTGTCATCCTGATGAGATTGTCCTGATTTGGTCTGAATCCTGATATATTAGTCTTGTGTTGAGTGTCATTAGTAGCATTACCCCTATGCCCTTTCTCACCGAAACCCCTCAAGCTCGCTCTAATTTATTAAGATGTTTTAATGTCTGCTAAATCATGGCGCATAGCCGGCTTTCCATTCATCAAGTGAGACTGCTAAATAGACCCTTGTGTTGTGTGCTGCCACATTTCTGATCCATCTGCTCCTGCCAGTTTAGAGCATTTGAAAGACAGAGAGAAAACAGGTCTGAATACCTGAGCAGCGGGGGTTTTATCTGAAACACATAAATAAACAATGACAACACTTACCACATAAAAAAAGCCACAACAGAGGACAGATTCACACAGTATTAAAAAAACACAGCTGACCACACATTTAGCCAAACAATGTCTTAGCTGGTGGCTCGATTTCAATTATCAGACTGGCACAATTGGCAGCGCTTTAAACCTCTTGTCCCAACTGCGATGGCTGATGATGCTTGTGATTGGCTCTGGCTGTGCGTTTCCCAGATGGATGTAGACTTCAGCAGCAGCTATCGATTACTGTCCCTATTGATGAATCTGTCTATTCTATGTTTAGTCCATGAAATGCCAGAAAAAATGGAAAACATTTATTAATTATTTGATCCACAGCTCAGGGAGAGATTATTGTATTCATATTGTCTGACCATGAGTCCATCGTGTAGAATTTGCTATTTTGATCATTTCAGACTGGCTGTCTCTTTTTATCCATTAATCAAACATAAAGTTATGAGCTATTTCATCAAAGCAGATAAGTGAATGACCGTGCAACAAAATAGAGTGGTGGTTATTTAATACTAATTTCATATTCAATAACTTTGATCTTCAATAAAAAAAACAGTAGTTGGACTCATTTGAAAGTATCACAATTACGGACTTTAAGTGTCTTGTATGTATAAATTAAAAAACTCAATTGAGTATAATGGACACGACTTTGTTACTAGCTGGAAATTAATTCAGTTTTTTGGCTCGGATATAGATAAGTTTGAATTTATTATTTTGCTGAGAGCCTTTTTGTAAAATCTTTTTGGGTGTTGTTGGCTGGTACTTTTTTTTTTTTGTTTTTTAACAGTTGACTTGATTAGAAAATCCTTACCACTATGAAGCTGTTAGCAGGTCATGGATGAAAATAAGGATTTTGTAGTATAACTATCATAAAAGGCAAAAGACAGATTAAAAACAGATTACATTTGAAGTATTTAGGATTTGGAACAATGGGGCACATTTGTAGTCTTTCACTGGAAGCATTTGTTGTTTCTTAGTTGGCTGTAAACACACAGAAAGCTAATAAATTAAATAAAAAATGCAAAAACAAGGTCAAACAAAGCTTATTTTCTCATTTCCACATGCCTGGAAAATCATGATGTGAAGTAGGTGTGATGTGAATGTTGGATTGTCACTTTCAGATAGCGAGAAATGATGGCGGAAGCCTCTACTGATGCTGAGAACGACGAGTGTGCCTGCACGCGT